>BQKZ01002922.1:58088-68877 GCA_036244855.1 Temnopleurus reevesii | reverse complement strand
AAAATATTGTTATAACCAAGAGAGGGCGCTAAATACGATTTAACGGTCAAATTCAAATTTTCAAAAGAATTCGCTCGTAGAAAAATATGCTATGATCTTGAAATGTGTACATAGAAACTATATGTCATGGTATATATCCCCAAAATTCACATTTCTTTAATCTTTACCAAAACTATACATGGGCTTTAACTTTATGTAGCAAGTGACATTATTTGATACAAATACTTTACTCACATAAAGGACTTTACACAGCCATTCAAAAGAAGCCCTTCCTGTTCATTCTTGTCCAAGGACAAGAATGAACAGGAGATAATTAGGGAACGCAGAATATAAAAATTGTGTCTACAGGCTAGATACCAATTACATTTACCGCCGACGGGATGATATTTCTGAATAATCACACTCCTAAGTGTGATTTGGATCTCAATCCGAATCATCAGAAATTTGTGTCCCCACTACGAATTAAGGTGATCCTGACATCGATGTTTGGAAATTGATACATGCACAGAGCGTGATACAAGGTCTGCGCATGCACACACTGAAAGCCTAGGGTCTGTCCTTGCAGACTAAATTCCTACCGCTAAAGGACCGCTACAGCTACGCTCGGCCGGTGTGGCTATACCTTAAAGGTAGAAAACTACATTTGCACACATTACAGTTTAAACTTGTTGTGTACCTCATATATGCCAAAATACCTCTATGGGGTATTCTGGTCGAATGTAGTCCAGAATATTTAATTCAGATAAAAATCTATTCTATCGTAATTCATCTTCACACCAACGGTATCACGATACTGTACTCCTAGCGCGTTACCACACACACACACACAACTTTATAAGAGAACGTACAGTATGCACTTCAATACACTGCCACACCACAGGGAATATGCACTGAGAAAGACTCCTGCACTAATGGTTAAATTTTTTAATTTTGAACGCGCGGTGAAATAATTGGCCGGCTGAGAAAGTCAAGTATTTTTAAAGTAACTTGAAATACATCTATTATAGCCATCTTCGAGCTTACTTGATTGGTGATAATTTATGATCATTTATACCCTTTATCATAATACTAAATTCTTGTAATGTCAGATTTTAGCTCGCAAAAGTAGTATTTTATCTTTAAACCAAACAGTGCTAAAAATGGTCCTAGATCTCTGAGGTTTATGCAATATGTATTTCACATGAACAAGCCTAAGAAAGCTTGGGTATTTTCTGACAAATAATGAATTTGTACAAGGCAAACTGAGCTTATGTCAAGTGTTTATCTTTGAACTTGTCTGATCAAGGTCATGCTTCTTCTCATTACCCTCACCCTAGTTTATGCAGATTGGGTGTGTTGAATATCTACTCTTATTCAAAGAAAGTTTTTTTTACTCAAGATATACTCTAGACCATTTATTGAATGGTCTGAAAGAGGTTCATCGTGGTGAAGAATAATTGAATAGAGTTAATCGGTTGTCTCTCGATGTGCAAATGTAGTTAACGTTCTATGTTTGCACATCATGAGACAACAGATTATAAACCCTCTTCAATCATTTATTGAATCTCCACATAAATCAAGGATCCCAAGATTAAGGGAACTTGAGAAAGTGCATGACCAGCTATAAATGAATTTCCTCTTTGGTCCAGCATGGTTTAGCACAGGTCAGCATAACATTTCCTGCTCATCACCTACATAGATAGTAAAAGCCAATAGTGAGACCTTTTCATACATGCGCGAGTTGTTATTTTTGAAAGAGTTGAATGATTCCAATAAACAAGATTCTTCTCAGATGAGTCAGATAGAATGATCATCTCCAATTCATGACTTGAAGATGATCAAGGAAGATGACGAAACTACGACCTGAGGGAGACTAAAGAAAGTTCCATGAACGGATGGTGTTCAGGATAAAGGAATCCATCAATGTCGAAATCTCTGCACTGATATTCCTTCTGAATGCATGATTCCTGGCCTGGAACTATGGGTTTCTCCTAGACCCCGTTTACACCTGGGCCGGCCTAAAAGGCGGTGTTACAGGCGCTGGCCCAATTGCCTAACTAAAAGTGGGCCCCCTTTCGGACTAGCTCTTGAGGTTATCTCAGGCTGTCATACTTTCAAATGCTAGCCCACTCACGATTATCACGTCACATGTCATTGTTTTGAGTTTTGCCAGCATAGTTTGGAGTCTCCTCGCATCATCCGAATTGAAGTAATCCTGTTTCTTGGAAATCTGCTTCAAAGGAAGAACGGTGAGAAATTATCAAACTGATTCGGTAACGTTTGATTAAGCGCTCATGTGATCTTATTGTTTATTTTTATTCTCCATCTCGAGTATCTGTCCCGTCTGCTACGTCGGCCCCATCCCCATGCATTCAGCTTTGTGTTAGTAAAAATGAATTCTGCTGGGTTATTTCAACTTAAAAAAAGTGGGAAACACATGCAGAGCGCCACTTCCGTCCAAATACTGAACAAGTAAGGCCAGCCTAAAATTTTCGGTGTAAACCGGTATTAAACCGAGCGGGACACGTTACTGCAATTGGGCCGGCCGTGTAAACGGGGTTCTAGGTCAATGCTGTTTAACACTCGTAAATTATAGCAAAATAGTCATTACAAATGTTAAGATGACATTTAAAATTTCCATGACATAAACGTTGAACATAGTCACTCACACATAGCCACACATTTGGCTCTTATGGGGTGAAATGGCAGATTTGCTCTATCACAAATTGATGCAGAAAGCTCACATCAAATAAACAGTGTTTACATTGTACATTTTCCTCCCGAGATGTTACCTGACATAAATATAATTATCAAACTGTTGTAAACAAGTTTGAATGGCAAAAATGGTGTTTGGATATCATTTCAAATCTTAGGTGGAAGGTGCCGTAAGGAGAATACTTCATACTTGATATGCCATAAAGTTTTCTCTTAAATGTAGCTTATTAGCACCACAGAAAACTGTGGTAAACTTTTGTTACAGGCAATGAAGGGCTGAGGCATGTATAGCCTACATGTAGAACACTGAAAAGTTTTTTTTATATAAAATAGGAACCAATAATGTTATAATGTATCTGTAGACTCCATTACTGATGAATACATCACAGTTTTGTTTTTGAAAAACCAGACTGTAATTCACCGATGACTCACAGCAAGATACCCCATGTCAAAGAGACGAATGAGGCTAAAGTATACAAAAAGTGAAAGTGGTGAGCAAATACCTTTAGAATTCTAACTGGTGAAAGTCCCTCATTCTGATTCCTAACTCCATGCAAACTGACAGGAATACAAGTACATCCAGTGAGTATTGAACTAACAAATATGAATAGAATCCAAGGAACTATTAAATCAAATTAATCCCGAAAGAATTGTGCATTCCTCAAAGCATACTCCTATTAATCCAATGTGGACCAGTCTCCGTATTGTTAAACTATCACAGTACATTTGGTCCAAAAATAGCTCTACGAAAAATAATAAGTCAAAATGTCAAAATAGTGCGCAGGTCTAATCCATGGAACATGGTCATGAAGAAGTGCAAAGACTACATGTACACCAAGTACTGTTTGATGCTTTCATCGCACAATCACACACACACGCACACACAAGAGACTGCAGTATGGTCGGTTCACTCGAAAAGTCCAGGAAATGAACGCGTTCCCTCTCAAATTCCAAACAGGAAATGATGGAGTTGATTCACCCATAGACTCAACACGACAGACTAGCTAGGCCATGCCCTGGGAAGTACAGCATCTATGTGCCACTGTGTAATGATCTACAGTACTGCTAACACTGTTGTTGTTGTTGTGAAGTTTTGGCACCTTTGACACAAAAAGGTCCTGTGTGCCACTGCTAACACTGTGTTACTTGCTATTCATTTATAGTACTGCTAACACTGTGCTATTCATTTATAGTACNATCAATGCACAGCACTACACAGCGCCTATGATTGCCAGCAACACACGACAATATCATCCGAAGAAGCTGCTGACTATTCCATGCCGAACACAACTCTAGGCCTACTCCAATTCATATTTCCCCCGGACAGTAAATGCTTGGAACGCGCTCCCGAAAATCACTCTTGATGCCACTTCATTGGAGGCCTTCAAGAGAGCGCTTCCGTCAAGCATCTAATCATGGAACACATGTTCCAAACTTTCCTTAGCACTATATCCTGACTTATGGATCCTGCTAAGTATCTTTGTAGAAGTAGAAGTAGAAGATAATGCTGATCATCAGACATCAGGCTGATGCCGATGCTGATGCTGATTTCACCGAGCACACGAGTTACAGCGCGTATGTCAATGAGGCGCAGATGAGCAACCGGGCGCAGAGGAGGATGCCCTTAGTACCATAAATTTAAAAGTATGATTCTGGTGGGATTTCAAGAGCTATCCGTAGGCTAGGTAGCATTTTCTATCTTGAGACTTGAGCTTCTCTGCTTCGTCCCCAAAGCCTGCGCCCAGTCGATGCGGCAAGCTAGGCTTCCGAAGCCCCGTTTAGGTTAGCTATCTCAATGTATGTGGACATGTCTAACTGGTTCAGCTCTTACCTTTCACCAAAATTAATCGGCAGCGTTGGGTCTTCCTCAGCAAGGGAATCCATATTTAAAATACTGGTACCAGTAGTGTAGTAGATGTCAAAATTATATCCGTTTTTAATCCATCTTTTCTTATGGTTCGTGGCGCCGAGGTGATTCAAGTATGAAATATTTTCACTGCTTCCTGTACGCGATATGCTACGGCTACATACCTCTATGCTTTATACCTAGCTCATCGCAAAGAAATGATATTATCATGGAAGCAGCGAATTTGAATGAACGAACTTTGAGAAGAGGTCATGTTTTGTCTGATGGCTATTTGGTCTGGCTGCAGTAGGGGTTTGGGTGGAATGGAATTCAATCACGATTCGCCAGCTCCAAAACGAAAAAAAAAATAATATTTCTAAAGTTGTACATTGACATCTTGATGGTCCATGTAGGAAGGCCTTGGTAACAAGAAATTAAAGGGGAACTACACTCAGACATTAAAGGGGAATTACACCCAGACAATAATGTACTGTCAATAAATGAAGAAAACTCAAATGAACAAATTGTGAAAATTTGAGCAAAATCGGATAATCCATTCAAAAGTTATGCATTTTCAAAGTTGTCATTTCCACTTGTGCTGGGCATCCTTGAATTGGCATGCGTATAGCTAATTAGCATAAACTGTGATGTCATACATGGAGAACTTCTCATTCAATTTGTATTAAAATTTATTGGAAATGGATCAATATCATATTTCAAATGAGGAATCTACACCATTCTTTCTGGAATGCTTGAAGAATTGATGTGGCAATGATATATTTTATCGAAGAAACAAAACTTTGTCTACTTTTCTGGAAAAAGAGG
Organism: Temnopleurus reevesii; assembly: GCA_036244855.1. NCBI lineage: Eukaryota > Metazoa > Echinodermata > Echinoidea > Temnopleuroida > Temnopleuridae > Temnopleurus > Temnopleurus reevesii. The sequence goes on along the minus strand of BQKZ01002922.1, from coordinate 63,512 downwards.
AAAATGTGAAATTTTGTGTACAAAGCGAATGGAGAGTTCTCCATGTTGGCATCCATTTTGTGCCTGTACGTTTGCCAATTTGAGAAGCCCATGAGGGGTGTAAATAAAAACTTTGAAAATTCATAACTTTTGAATGAATTGTCGGATTTTGCTCAAATTTTCGCAGATTGACCATTGTATTTTTCTTCATCCATTGAGCGTACATCAATGTCTGGGTGAAGTTCCCCTTTAAATTGCTATCATTAAATGAAGAAAAATAAGATGAACAAACTGTGAAAATTTGAACATAATCGGATAGTAATCCATTCAAAAGTTATGAATTTTCAAAGTTTTGATTTAAACCCCTCATGGGCTCCTTAAATTGGCAAACGTACAGGCAAAAAATGGCTGCCAACATGGCAACTCTCCATTCGCTTTGTACACAAAATTTCACATTTTCCTTTTTTCCAGAAAAGTAGACAAANACATTTACAGTGCGTCTAACACTGTGTTACTGTTGCTAACACTATTCATGTAACACTCAATACACATTTTACCCAACACAATTCCTGAGGATGATCTCAAAAGGGAACTTTATGGTATTCTGTATCATGAAATATCGATAAGACAGATGGGTCTGTGACGTCATACATGTATCCAGTCTTTCGCTAAAACAAAACATACATTTTTTTTTTAAGTTTACATGTAACATTGAAAAGTATGTTGGGAGAGACCTAGTTCATGCAGTGTTGTTTGCAGCGAGGACTTCGTGGACAGCTTTAATCAAGCTCAAAGAAATTTGACTGTGCCCCTAAAATTTTGTTTTACAAAACATTCCTCATCCCCCTCAAAATTTGAGTGAGGACTTGACAACTCTCCTCCATTAAACTTCCAAGGAATTCACCATATTGGCATTCTTTTTTATATGTGCAAATGAATACATACACCCTATTCATATTGGTTTTAAAATTTATCCCGCTGCTGTCGCGGGAAGGCAACACCGCTATAAACCTGAGCTTATGCATTCACAGTGGAAAAGTTATCCCGCTTTTGTCGCGGGATAAATATCATGTATCCATTCATACTGCAGCGGGTGATTTTTACGACCTCCTTAACAAAACACGTGTTGGCTTGATCCTCGATCAGTACTTCTTTTTTTATTATTTGAAAAAATAATAGTTTTTGAGAAAAAAAAACAAAAAAATGTATGCAAAATATTTTATTTCTGTAAAATATATTACTTAAATAATAATAAAATTAATTTAAATCCATAAGTTGCTTTATTTGTATTTCATGTATACCTGATTGCGGAGCGAACATTGGTAAGTATAAAACAAACCACACGTGCTTTATCGCGGAGTTATAGCGGAGTGTATTCATATTGAAGGCATCTCGCTTCTGTCCCGCTCCTGTCTCGGTGCTGTTACTACGGTTTGAGCGAGATAATTTATTGGGGAGTTATAGCGGAGTGGTGTTATCCCGTGATAGTTTATAGCGGGTCTGGAGCATTCATACTGAAGCCAACTCCGCTACAGTCGTGGGACTGTCCCTCGACTGTAGCGATGTTTGAGCCCAATATGAATTGGGTATTCAACCACAAATGCCGAATTCTGCTTGTCAACAGCTTGATAATGATTGACAGATCGGACCCCTAACCCACCGGTCTCACCTGGTCTGTTCGAGGGGTGTTCCCAACAAAAATGATCTTGATTTTTCAGCTCTATGAAATAAAAAGAGAAGAAGTGGGTTGCAAATACAGATACAATCATTGAAAAGATAATTTAGAAAGAGTTGAAATGCAGTGCCATAAAAGTTCCCCTTTAAAAAAATAAATTTGAAACTCACTATAGGGGCCCTCAAACTGTAAATATCGATGTCAGGATCGCTGTAATTTGCAGTGCAGACATGATTTTCTGGTGATAAAGATCATGATCCAATTCACACTTTGGAGTGAAAATGGTTGAGTGATTTGATCCCACAATCCTAAAATCAGCAAGCATCCCGGCCGCATTACAAGCATGGGTACATTGTGTGAAGTAATTATTCTAATTAAACGGTTACTCCACGCCAAAAATAACATGCTTTGGTTAAAAGCGCAATAATTAAACGAACAGATAAAATAAAATTAAGCGAAATCGGACAATGAATAAAGAAGTTCCAAATTTTTCAAAGCTATTTAATAAAAATCTAACCAGTTATATTTTTAGAAAATTGGAAACTTTGGATCACGTGACACCACGTGACACCACGTGATGACGTAGGTTCATCACTTCTCTACAGTTCGCTTATTATACATGTATATCAATGCTTTTTAATACGTTGTTCTTTTTTATCTTTAGAGCAAATCACTATTTGTTGATGAATTGAATGTAATCTATATTCAACAACTATGATCAAGGAATGTATAGCTTCAAAATAAGTCTTTTATGAAAGATGAAATGATAGATTATTGAATAAATATGATATTAATAAACGATCAATATTTTATTCATATAATGAATTGCTCTAATCATTAAAGAGAATGTTAATATTTTCAACACTTCTTCAATGACGTATCTATAACGATTTCAATTTTTAATTGATTGCATAGATATGAAAATCAATAATTTGATAATTATTTTCTTTTAATAGATTACATTGTTTTTGTACAATTTCTTGTTTCTTATTGTTTTTCAAATCCCATTTTATTTTTGTTTATACTGTACTATTATTGTCATTGTAAATACAAAGTGAACAAAATTCCTTTCCCAGAATTTATAGTGGTATATCCAAAAGTTAGCTGTTGTGAAAGTGATCATTACAACACAAAATACAATACATGTATATTTCTTAATAATACATGTGTATAATAAAATCATACTTATGTATATAATGATGTTATCTCTTCCTTATGAACAATATTGCCGAAGTTATAATCAAGAATACACATTTGACTTGATGAATTTGTCAATAAAAGGAAAATATTTTTTGCGTCCAATGGCTTTAAAACACAAAGCATAAAAAGCAAAGAGATGTAATGCACTTTATATTCTAGAGAAGTGACGAACCTACGTCATCAACACGTCATGTCACGTGACCCAAAGATGCCAATTTGTTAAAAATACAANTATAATTATGAATAAGAAATAAAAATGTGACACATATTAATTGATTGACAAAAAAGAAATCGTCTAATGGAGTCGATGCGCGAGACTAGAGCTCAGACAAAGAGAATAATTAAATATAAAGCTCTTTGAGCTCAGAGTCGCACGTGCTGACTATGACACCACAAGTCAGTGTGTGCGCGGTCTATATAAATATCGGCTCTATCAGTCCCAAAAAAATGCAGAATTAAATGCAAAATAATATCGTCAAACTCGATACCCAAGCCTATATTTCATCATGAAAAATAAATTATGACATGAATCTCAATGAAAAAAAAAATCGTCTAATAGGAAAACATCAAATGTGTAGCCGAGAATCGAACTCGGGACGTTTAGAAGAAGAGTCGCAAGTGCCAACCCACCACGCCACATCACTTGGTGTGACGTCATGAAGAGGAAGGTAATAGCGTTTTCAATTTGTCGACCGATGATTTACGCCAGGCATTAAGAGGGCGACCTCTTTCTTTCTAGTCCGGGGAGTTAATCCGACGAAGCTTGACATATTTTGATTCATGGTTTGACTTTGCCTTCACTGACATCGTGCAGCAATTAGTTTGTTTGTTTGTATAATCTACTGAGAGATATGCCGATTACTATATTTTGTTATGTTTTCTTTATCAGTAGTAGAATGAGTTTATGGTGCTTTTAAACGTTAGTATGAGTATCAGTTATGAGCATTGTGTCTTCTAAACAATTGCAAGTTTTGCTAATGTTTGTTTTAATAGAAAGAAAGGAAATAGAGAAAATTAAAGAACCTTTTCATTCTATATTGAGATAAAATATCAAGGTGGAGCATGGATTCTTTTCGTATGACAGAGATGTATTCCAAAAGATTTCACTTTACTTTGCTCTTATCCATTTGTTTTACTTTGAACTGGTACACAAATCCATCAGCATTANGACCTATTGTGCAAGTTTGATGAAAATCGGACAAGAGGTTTTTGATTTATAGCAATTCTAAATTGTTGACGCCGTCGGAAAAAGCGGCGCCTATGTCTCGATTCTGCTACGCAGGCGAGACAAAAATGGAGTCACCCACAAATGAAAATCCAAGTGGATGCCTTCATTCTGATGGTGGATGAAACCTTGCCGAAGGGACAGAGGGCGATCGGAAGGCTTTCTGAGGTCTATCCTAGAAAAGATTGTAAGGTGTGCTAAGCCAAAATCAGGGTTGGGCCAAAGTTCTACAAGGGCCCAATAACCAAGCTTTATTGCCTGGAAAATAATACGCCTAATTTGCTCAGGACGAATAAGGACATGGAATCACCTACATTGGAATGCATTTTATGTTTGTTTTTGATAATAATAGTAGACATATCCACAATCAAATACATGTATGGTCTTGAATGATGTAAATATGAACATTTTTAGTAGTAAGTAAAGTTAAGTTTAGTTGAGGGCATTACATAATTCTTTAGTTCATATATTAATGTGCGGTATCTTGGCTTAATAATGTAAGCATATCCGTAGTCTTTGTTTGAACTTCTGGCACAAGATATTGTCGTCCAGGTGGATGCAATATTGCTGCTTAAAATGTGTTTAGAAATTAACAATTAGTGTTAGTTAATTTGAGGCCGGTAATGTTGCAGCATATGCATAAGAGAAACAATGTAGAATTAGTCCCCAAATTTGTTCAAATGAGCCTGGACTTTGAACAATGTGTATTATATTCATAAAAGGTAATCCTGATCTGCCGATGGTTCCATTTTAAGCTGTTTTCTTTGCGCTAAATCGTAAACCATTCCACAGAACTTTCATGTACTCAAAACATACATGTGTGTAGGCGCCGTGGTGTAGTGGTCATGACTCTCGCCTTTCAACCAGAGGGTCATAGGTTTGAGTCCCAACCATGGCGTTAATTTTCTTCAGCAAGAAATTCATCTACATAGTGCTGCACTCAACCCAGGTGAGGTGAATGGGTACCTGGTAGGAATATCTATTCCTTGAAACGCCAAGTGCGCTGGTGGCTGCCAGGCTAAAGCCAGGGTAATAATGCTGCACTTGTAGGTAGCTTAGGGAATTCTCATGAATTGATAAGCGCTACATGTATATAAAAGCCTTACGTTATTATTATTATTATTATTACTATACATGTATTCAGTGTAAGATGCCAAAACTCCTCACTGTTGGTGTATAGGAGAGCATAATTTGAATAAACATCAAGATTTAATGCATTGACCATCCTGTCGTCTGTGATTTTTGGTATTAATTTATGTCAATATATGGTTAATCACATTTATTCTCATGGAATAGACTATCAAAATTTGGGAATTATACCTTTATATTTGCTTTATACATTTGA
>BQKZ01002922.1:17059-28080 GCA_036244855.1 Temnopleurus reevesii | reverse complement strand
CCCCCCCCCCCCCCCCCCGGGGGAGGGGAGCACCAAATTTGAGTTGTGAAATTTTTGTTTTTTGCTTTTCAGCTTCAGCGGGAGGGGCGGGGGCGCCAAATTTGGTCTCGGCCCTCGGTTATGAAAATCCTCGGTGCGCGCCTGAAAAATAACTTGAAAACAATTTCTACGACCAAACAATGTAATTCTTGTCAAGACAATCTTTGGCATTCAAACATTTTTTGGGGGAATAAAGGTAAAGCTAAGTATTCTTACAAAAGTGGATTGTCTCATGACAAGCTCAGTGAAAAAATAAATTAGAGATATAATCATACAAAATTACAAAACAGAATTATATAATCAACAGAAAAGCAGATTAACCGTTATGTAAAAAAATGGGAATCGATTGTGTATGAAAGTATTCTTGTTATTGTAGATTTTTCTTATAATTCGCTTTAAGTTCAGTGTAAGCACCTGTCTTTTTATTTCATTTGAGATTTTATTCTGAGTGGGCTGGCTCAAACCATGCAACTGTTACTCTATGCTGTAGCAATTGGACTAATATTCTTATAAATCATCTTTAAAAGTCCAGGACTTGCTTAATGACACTTGGTAAATTGTGAAATGTAGTGTATGATAATATCTGCAATGATTTCTAATGATTCTCGTACAGGTACATGTATTTTGTTGAAGTTGTCCTGAACCCAGAATCCTTAGACATAATCTGATTTATGAATAATGAGCACGATATGGAAAGCCCAACTTAATCAGTTACTCCATGCCAAAAATTACTTGCTTTAATTACAAGTACAAAAATTAGACGAACATATTAAAAAAAGTTTGAGTGAAATCAGCCAATGAATAAAGAAGTTAAGAATTTTTGAAAGATATTTAGAAATAATTAAAACAAAAAATTATATTTAAGCAAATAAGCAACTTTGGATCCCGTGACATGAAATGGTAATGATAAAGGTCCGTCGCCTCTCTACAATTGGCTTATTGTATATCATTTCTTTTTAATCACGCATTTTTTATCTTTTACCGCAAATCACTCTTTATTGATAATTGAAATTAAATATATTCAACAATTCATCACAGGATGTGTAGCTTCAAAACAAATCTTGTATGAAAGATGAAATGATAAATTATTGACTTATATGGTTAATAAACAATCATAATAAGTTTTATTCATGCAATGAATTGCTATAATTATGAGCGTGTAAATATCTTTTCAAGACTACTAGAATGACATAACTCTTTAAATTTTAATTACTTGAATTATGCTATTAATTGCACACATATGAAGCTTTAATATTTCAATAAAAATGTCCTTTTAGATCATATTATTTTTGTAAAATTCATTGTTGTTGTTACATGTTTTTCAAATTCTATTTTCTTTTTTTTTTATTGGTATCATTTTTGTCATTGTTGATCTAAGGTGAGAAAAATTATTCCTTAATTCAGAATAAACAATTTAAAATTTGTTATTTCTTCTTTATAAGCAATATTCTAGAAGTTATATAATAAGAATGTGTATTCAACTAGATAAATCCAGAGAAAAAGAAAACATAGTATAAAAAGCAAAATCTTATAATACACTTATTCTAGAGGAGTGACAAACCTTCGTCATCAACACGTCATGTCACATGACATAAAGTTGCCAATTTGCCAGGAATATAAATTGTTAATTCAAGTCCTTTTTATCTGTTGTTTTTTATCTGTTGTCCATTTTCCCTCAAATTTTCTGGATCTGTTTGTCTTATTTTTGTGCTTTCAATCAAATCAAGACATTTTTGGCATGGAGTCCTCCTTTAAATTTATGACTAGTAGGTGGAGGAAGAAACAGATCTATTTCATAATACTCACAGTTGTATTCAATACTGCAGTCAAATTTGTTTTCCACTGTGTCCTGTCTGTTTTTGTTGCTTGAAGAGACGCATCAGTTTCAGTAGATGACACAAACATCTTCCTCATGACGGATGTCACCTCTCTGAAGGTTAGCTGTCGAGCAACTTCATGTTGGCGATTATGATCTATGCCAATGTGCAGGGCTTGCTTGATGGAGAGTCCAGTGTAGAGTATACATTCAATGAATTGGAATCTCTCCATGTCTTTGTGAGATGGCATTGCAAGAATATTTTGCAATGCCACTCTTGTATGATTTCCTCCTATGACCTCAAGTGTGAAGCAGCCATTATTCACCTTTTCAAGATTTGCTTTAACTGCATCATGAGATAAGCCTGGTATATTAACGATAATCCTATTGGTTGTTGGAAGATGGCTCTGCAAAAGTTCTTTTTGCAACCTTTCAATGTGATCACTGTCCGGTGGTCTGACACATCTCTCTTCACTTGGTTGACTCAATAATTCCACCTTGACCATGAAATTCTTAGCTAGGAGAAGAGAGAAGAACATGATACACTGTAATACTACATTAAGGCATAAATTTGCACAGAAAATCAAACTTTCTATAACATACTTACAGGATTACAGACATAAGTCTTTTTTCTGCGTACTTTGTTCAAATAGTTTCAATAATATTTGATGATTGCTAAAAATATAAAACAGATGATTTAAGTTTAATGTCTCGAAAAAGGAGAAAAAATGCGCCATCATTGTAGATCGGTCGGTCGGTCATCATCGTAAATCGGTCGGCCTCCCATAAGGGCATTCCTTTTTGGCTGCTACCGGCAACCAGTTTTAAAATTATTCTACTGCATATTTTACTCTGTAAATTTTAGTGTTTTTTATGCTGTTTGTTAAATAAATGGATGAACTGAACTGAAGACTATAAACTGCACATGGAAAGATTTGACTTTTTTCATCATTTCAGGATGATCATACACATAAGTTTAAACGGTCAAGAATTAGAAGAAACAAAATATTTGAAACAAGTTTGAGTGAAATCTGATAATGAATATGAAAGTTATCTAAAATTAATTAAAACAGTTATATTTTCAGCAAATTTGCAACTTTGGATCACATGACATGAAATATCTCTATAATTGGCTTTATCTTATTACTTTTCATAACTTTTTTCTTTATAGCAAAGCGCTGGTGTATATGTTGACACATTTGTTTTATTCCTGGTACACTGTATATATAAATGTATATATTATCAAGGAATATTTAGCTTCAAATTTAGTCTCTGGTAAAAGATGAGAATTATTGGATAAATATGATCTTAAATAAAAAAAAAAAATAAAAAAAAATAAAATTGGTAACACTATACATTTCTTAAATAAAGAAAATATCAATATTTTTAGCACTACATCAATGAAGTATCAAGTTCCTACAAACTCAGTAATGCTATTAATTGATTGCATAAATGTGAACTTTTTATATTTGAACAGTTATTCATTTGAAAAGGAAAGAAGTATTCTTCTACTAGAATTAACACATGTAAGGTGGTAAACCATGCTTTTTATCGCGTGAAAACACAATGCCAACACACAATACATTTCTTATTGTTTTATTTGTTAAATAATAATTGTTTGAAAGATTCAGACTTACCAATTAGATGCTGAGCAATAGCAATCGACCCACACTCTTCCTCAGCACCCATACATTCAGTTTGAACATCTTTTGAGACACCATCTATATTTATGCGAAAAAAGGAATTCTTCATTTTGTTTTTTCATGATGAAAGTGAAATTTAATTGAAAGTGCAATCATGAAAAAAAAATTTACATACATGTACGCAGAAGACATTTTGGTGTATAAAATTTAACACTCTCTTTTTGAAGCCCACTAAATTTTTACTTGAAATATATATTTTTTTTCAATTCAATTCAATTCAATTTTATTTACATCTCTTTAAAAACACATAAAATAACAAATTAAAAGCACAAAAGTAATACAAGACAAAATAGAATTATGAAAAAAAGTGAAAAAAAAGTGAAGTGTGGAGGATGTGGGGGATTAACAAAGGCCATTGGCCTGTCAAAGGTTAATCCCCGAATTTACCACACTTCAAAGAACATTACATAAATTACACTAAAAATAACATTAAATATATAACAGGTATACAATTCAAAAGGCAAACAACAAACGAACAACAAACGAGGCAAAATTGCATTTAGATTATTAAAAAATGATATAATAAGGCTACTCTGCTTGCAAAAGAAATAATTTGTAGTGTCTCTTAAAAGAATATATATTTGAGCTGTTTTTCAAGGTTTGTGGCAATAAATTCCATAACTGAGGCCCTGTGAAACTAAATGTTGTTCTGGAGAAGTTGTAGCGGTAAAAGGATATGCTCAATTTGTTTGAGTTTCTGGTATTATATTTATTGTTTTTGTAATTAGATTCAAAATATTCATCAAAGTTAGGGGGTAAGATTTTTTTAAAGTAAGAAAACATAAAAGATGCAATCTGTAATTTGTTAATGTCATAAACGTTCAACAATTTTAGCTTATTAAATAAAGGTTGTGAATGGGCAAGATAGTTTAATTGATTTGGTAATTTTACGTATTGCACGTTTTTGTAATAAAAACAATTTTTGCGACGATTGTTTTGAACTTTTGCCCCATACAATATTTGAATACATAAGATGGGGAAGAATCAGACAATTATATAGATGGGTTAATATTCTTAATGGTAAAATGTGTTTCAGGTAATAGAAAATGGAAACATAAAGACTCTTGATTTTACCTGCTTACATGTATGTCAGTGGTAATAGCATTGTATGCTTATTACACACTAAAAACACAGGACTAGCTATCTTAAAGCAGAAATAGAGATAGTTAAATTCAGATTCTATTAAAGTGTTATATACCTTGGTCATGTGCGTTGGTTGAAAGTTCATCAATATTAGCAGAGGATTGTTGCTTTACCGTCTGCCAAACTCTCAGAAACTCTTCAGGTGTCGAAATCTTTTCCCAGCTTGATGCGAGCGGTGTCTCTAAGCCACTGAACATGTCCAGCGGCACATTTTTTTTACCATTTCCCAAAGGCGTCGAAAGGCAAACCTGCCATACAAGTAGCATAGCATATACAAATATTATATTAAAAGAAAAATGTAAACCTCTTTTGGATTCATCTTGTAAGCCTAGGTAGAAAATATTTAGCAGAGCACATATATCACTTGTCCACATGCCAAGTGCAACCAAATTTAGTTGTTAAGCAAGTTTGTGAAATTCTCAGTTGCCCAATCTGATTGGCAGTGATACTATTTTATCTTTGTATGTTGAATCAGCATATTCAGCTATCAATTTTGGGCAAGAGAAACTTATTTTAGGAAAGTTTGCCAGTTTTCGCGGTAGCGCAATAAGCTGATTTCAAATATAACAGTATGTTTTTGAACAAAGTACATTGTCCTGAAAAGATTAAATGAGTCGACCTTGAAATGTTTTGTTTCTTTTTCTCTAAGAGCAGAAAAATATGGTAAACAGAACTATTGAATCGTGAGTAAAATACCTATGCCATCATCAAATTAGCAATGCTTAGGATTCAAGCTAGTCTAGCAAAGAGCTTTAATTTGGCTGATTGGTCTTTAGATATTTCTCAAATATTCATAAGATTCCTTATTATCTGTTGTCCATTTTCACTCAAACTTTTTTATCTGTTTATCTGATTTTTGCGCTTTCAATCAAAGCAAGAAATTGTTGGCATGGAGTATCTCCTTTAAAAATGTGTCTTTCAGCTTTTTGGTTATGACGTGATGAGAATTCGTATGCTATTTACAACCATTGTACAGTGGATGCTGATCTTTTCGAATTTATATACCTGCTTGCACGTTTTCAAATTCATCATGCAGTATCGAATTTTCATTTACAGAATTGCTACGAATGGTGAAGATGTTAACCAAACTATGTAGCAGCCTACATGCATGAATAAACATGATGAATTGAAAGGAAAAACTCACCTTTACACATCCAGGATCGAGTGAACTTTCTATGTCAAGCAACTTTAGATTGCTCTTAACTCCATCTTTCACACGAATAAAGCGGAAGACTTGATCCACTTTTTCTAACCACCAGGTTCCATTCATTGTAAAAGAAGATGAACGATAAACTAAAAAACAAATTTTACTGAACTGAACAGAACAGGAAACATAACACACACTCCAGGTGTGTTGATTAGTTGAGGTATTGGCAGCTGCAGGGATGAAGGAGAAATGCAAGCAGCATCCAGGAACCACATCTTACATAGTTTGCATGTTTGCTTTAAACACATGCATACATGTCAGAGTTACTGGCTGCAAACTTGTAAATTGGGTTAATACCTGCTTACAACATTATTCCCTGTGTAGGTTTTAGTATTATATCCACAAATCATAGTATAATACATGTAATACATGTAAAGAAAATGTTAAGAATCTGAACAAAAAATCACGACAATGTTGATATACTCTAGACTGTTCAAACAAATACAAAGTGGTGATGCAGAATAATATGGGCTGGTACCCTGGCAGAGCTGTGTTGCTACAAGCTTAATGAACACAAGAGTATACTTAATGGTAATTGTTTGGATTTTGCTTTTGTTTCTTCTGAGTGTTTGTTTTGTATTTGTGTGTCATTCTAAACCTTGTTTGCAAACAGTAGAGTTTGTGTTACAAGAGGCCTAATGTAGTGTGAAATAGAGGCTATTATCAAAGATAAGAGAACTAGATTGCGAGCAGATCAATGACCTCTTGTTTTTTGACTTGTGTGGGAGAAAATATCATAGACTGCTGATCATCCTAAAAATCTAATCTCCCTGTTCTATCATATCATGACATGTGCATGTTCGATAGAAATTCTCATGTTTCTGTGTTTAAAAAATGAAGTCGCCTTCAATTGATCACTGCTTAAATTGACCATTTATGGTAAATGAATTTTGTTTTCATCTAATATTTACAAAAAAAAATATTCAAGAAAAAAAAAATTAAATTAGATTGTACAAAATCAGTAAGATAGAAAAAATACTACAACTTCAATTTACTTTTCATATTTGTACAATCTATTTGAAGCACTAGAAGTGGTGTCATAAATATTAAACATTCTCCATATTGGTACAAGACATTGTTTATCAAAATCATATTAATGCATAATTAATAATTCTCTATTTTGTATGAGACTTACTTGCAGTTTATGAAGATTTACATTGTATGATCATCATTTTGATTCACGACTACAGGCATCAGCAAACCATGATTTGCTTCAAAGAATTTTCTGAAAATTACTCTTTGAATTATTTTTTAATCGTCTTTGTGGAGTAACAGTGTAAACAACATATATGTCCATTTTACGATCAAAGGTGTAACAAGTGTGCTCCAAGGGTCAAAATTTCAAACAGGATATTGTTATTTTTTTTTTATTTTTCCCTTTCATTCTTGGTTGAAAATGTTCAATTTTTTGACAAATCAAGGTTTCAGACCTTAATCTTGAATGATTATTGCTGTCAGTACAGGAAAACTATTGGATATGAAGCAAAATCAAACAAAATATACTTTTCCTGAAAAGTATTATTTCGACGTTTGCAGTAAATATTTCTTGAAGTAAATTTTAATGAAACTTTACGATACACATTCACAAAGTCGTTAGGCAGTAAATTAAGCAAATTTGGAAAAATAATGAGGGTATTTACTGTTCTTTGACAAAAATTGAAATTCAAATATTATTTTTAAAGATTTTAACTATTCTTTCAATCCAAATTCCCACCACAGAAAGTCCTTTCGGTGGGCTGTCTACCGATGGAAGTTACAGGAAATTTGAAATTTTGAATCAGTTCTTAAGAATTTAGATTTTTTGCACATAACAGCCAAGAATGGTGCATGCCTGAATTGCAGTATAGCATCTTGTTGAAGTGAATACGATTAATTGATTAATATCAAGACTCATCAATTCTCTGCAAAAAATAACATGTACGTTGTAGACCCTTTAAATATCGCAGAAAAGATCACATAATTGGAAGATACCTCTATGGCACAAGCTCCTGCACTTCCAATTATGGTATTCATTTTTTTTCTGAGCTACACAAGTACAATTTGTACTGCAAAAACAATTCTATTGCATTGGAATGGTGATATCTAAACTTGTACTTCCATCCTTTTTGAAGAATGGCTAGAATTAAAACTCAGTCTTTCATTAAACACTTTTAATGAAAAGATGTTAACAAATAGTGTCACATCCAAAACACAAAGACTTTCAAGGTGTGTGGAGGCAAATTTTAATGATATCAAAAGCCTACTAAATTATATAAATCATGAATCAAAAATTTAAAACAATTATGATACTGATGAAGAACAGTATAAACTGATCTTGATAATAAAATACTGAATCCCTAAAACAAAGTGAGCTTTAAGTCTTTACTTGGTTCAGAAAAGTGGAACAATGTAATTTTGCTCTAAGAATGCTGTAAATAAACAAAACATGCATTTTTAAATGTGTCATTAATGCTTTCATGTGTATCAGTAAATTGCAAAATCAGGTAAAATCTTAACCCACCATTATTCCATCTGTTAAGAGCTCGCTGTCACCTCCGAAAGAGAATTTTAACATTTTCATCAAATCTCAAGCAAATGTCTAAGAAATTCCCATTTTTTCTTGTCATATTATAATTCCCTTCCATGTACAATTCCTATGAATTGGTTTAATATAAAAAATATATGTTTTGTTTTTAAGATACTCTCATATATAACACATATTGCGTTTCGGAGGTGACAGCCGTTTCGGAGGTGACAAGTGTTTACGGAAAGTTGTATAATGCAATTTTTTCCTGCAAAGGTATGATAAAGGAGAGAACATTTTATATTTTCATGAAGATAATGTTCAGCATGTATCAATAATATAACTGTAATCTGTAAAAAGAAAAAAAAAAATGTTGTTTCGGAGGTGACAGAACAGTTAACAGAAAATTTAACAATGACATTCGATTGCTCACAAAAATTTTAAAGTCATTTAGGTTAGATTATTTTAGTATGAGAGTAAAGAAGACAGGATTGATGGCTTTGCATTATTTGATTAACATTTCTTTTTAATTAACTGCAGTTCATAACATTTGTCACTGTTTAGTAAGGAAGCTTATTAGGATAGCTCTGCTAGTGCTGCACATGTATGGGGAAAAAACTATGCATTTTTCTTTACACTTTACAGCTAGGCCTACAGTTCATATAGTTCAACTGTAATTTCATTTCGCAATTAATATTCTTATTCCAATTTAGTATTTGATTATTACATTAAGAAATGTATGATAATTAAGGTCAACAATAGAATAATCATACACAGCTTTTCAAGTCTTAAACAATTTAAATAGAATCAATATTTGCTTCACCTTTGTTTCATATTCCTCAATGGATAGTCTGTTACTGTCTTATGATTAACACAAATATTCTAACCAATCAAATATCCCTCTTGCTACCTCCCAAACCAGATATCTGCATTGATTAATTAAGTATTGAAGGTGCTTAAAGTTGACACACAATTGTTATTTTGAGATAGTATCAAGTTGAGACAAGATGAATCCTCAACCTCCACCTCGAAATTTATGCCTCCGTCATCTCGTAGTCAGGAAGATCAGAAGTCACAAATACTTTGGATGGTTTTCGCAAGTTCCTTTTCCATATGACCTTTGACCCCCAGAACACTTTTTACAGGTTTTTGGCCCTGTAACCTTTGACCTTTGACCTCCTGAGTCTAAAATGTAATCAATTCATTATTGTATGCTTATGCATATCTGACCCAAGATTGGTTACAATTCGTTCAGTGGTTCTGGAGTTATTAAAGTAACAAAGTATTCTGTTATCGGCTTTGGTAACGGAAGGACATTTCTAATTGTTCTTTTACTGATTAACGAATAAGATATTGGGGGCTGCGTGGTAGTCAACTAATAGATATCCCTAAACTTACTTTGCATTGAAATTTTCAGGTACCACATATGATGTAATGTTCAAAAATCCTGTTTTTGCAGTAACGGAAGGACAATTAATAATGTCATATAAAATAAATTACTGGAGCATCACAAATAATGAATGTAACAAAAATACCCTCTTATTATGGTTTTTAAATCTCAAACAAGTGTAAAACAGCACAATACATGACAATTATGAAACATTGCTCACAGTATGCCTAATATTTCATTGACAATTTCCATATTTTCTGAGAATTAATTATTTTAATTAAACAATTAATATCAACCATATACTAGTTTAAAATGTTTATTTTGCTCTAAGATTCTTAAAATTCAGACTTTCATCCTTCATATGATACTAAATTTGTTTAAATAGCATGAATTTGAAATTTTGGGTCAAATGCTTACTTTAGCGCGGAATTGCCCAGAATTGAGACAGAGCAGAACTTGGGTAACATGGGATTTAATGTTGGATACTAGTGTATGATAACAGCAAGAAAAAACGTCCAATTTGAGGCATATAAATGCTTGTCAGATTGCAATGAAAAAAAGAAGGGGAGTTCGTTTAGGGTACCTAAGGTAGATTTTTCATAGGGGGACTTCATAACAAAAAATGCGCATATCTGTCAATGTATGAGAAAGTTGCACACTGTTTAGCGTCAAGACTGCTTGTTACACCACTGATCGTAAAATAAGCCATATTTGTTTCCCGTTAAATACCCTTTAATATATTTTCCCATTCCTAAGATGTGGCTAATGAACATATACTTTTGATTACCCATCCCATGCATTTTGTGTTCAATTCTTTATTCCCCATATTTAAAGGACATTCTCATGACGATGGACAGTGGAACATGAGAATGCAGGGGTCACCATGAGGTGATAATTATCAACATGCAAAAATGCACCCTTTTCTTGAAAAGTAAAAAGAGCATGTCAATGTCTACAGTGGATCTGGGTCTGGCAATTTGGAAAATAACCTCATCATATTGATTCAATACTTATTTTGTCTTTTGATGCACCATATTTTAAATAAATACTGAGATAAGCTAAAATGCCAGGAAATAAAGCAAAACATTTAATTCCTTGGAGGCACCCGGGGTTTTGGCCTATACCATTCATTTTCACAATGATAAAACATCAGACGACAAGAAAATGTATCTTCAGCTCAGTGGTATCCAAATGTTATCTATGGGAGCACCCCCGCAGCA
>BQKZ01002921.1:34939-57433 GCA_036244855.1 Temnopleurus reevesii | reverse complement strand
GTCTCCTGTCAATTATCAACATTTTTAACAAAGGGAAATGTTTTTACAACAGAATAAGATCAAATGGGTGTTGTTCAAAAGTTGCAATTGATCGCAAATCAACTGCAAATCAGTTGCTAATTGTAACATGCATTTTCATTCGCTTATGATATGCGCTTCTAATAAGAGGTGCATGAGATAATGATTTAACTGGAACATTCCGTTCAACTGCAGCTTGTGATCAATTGCAACATTTGAGCAACACCCCCTAAAGGCCCGGACACACCAAACACGGCATGGCATCACGGCACGGTATTTACGCGATGTCTCCCCTGTGATTGGCCAATTGTTGAACATCCTCTGCGCGGAGGAGCGCGCTGGCCAATGACAACCAAGATGCTGCGTAAAAATCGTGCCGTGCCGTAATGCCGTGCCTTGTTTGGTGTGCTGGGGCCTTAAGAGTGAGAATAGACTGAACACTTATATTGAGGACCGACATTTTTGAATGAATCTAAGGGGATGTTGTTTAAAATCAGCTGCAAATCAACTGTAACTTTTCAAATTGTAACACCATTTTCATTCGTGTATGATATGCGCTTCTAACAAGATGCGCATTAGACAATGATTTTGATTGGAACATTCCATTCAACTGCAATTTGCAATCAAATGCAACTTTTGAACAACACCCCCTGAGAGTGATAATAGGCTGCGAAGTTGTATTGAGGACAAACATTCTTGGAATAGATGTATATGAGTATTCAAACATTTTCTTGTTGCCATTGCAGACATGTACGAGACAAGACCCATTTTCAATGGACGATGAGCCCACAGAATCCCGAGGTGGATACTGCTACCAGCTCTATGTTTGGTAAGTGAAACAAAAAAAAAATATCAAGATAAGTTCACCTTAAAGAATAAAAGAAAATGGAAATAATCTTGATCAGCAACCAAAAGTTATATATATATCATCTGTTTAATGCCTAGTATTCCAAATTTTCTTTTTCAGTTGCAGACATGAAACAAAAATATTGAGACACAGATCTCCCAACCATTAAGAATTTAGAGGAAAGAATATTAATTTTTGCCTATTTTGCGAGATCCTCAAGGCCATTTCAAAAGAGTTTTTCAATTTTTTGCATCGTTCGAGAGAGTTTCAAGGCCATTTTCATGGGGTTTTCCTATTTTTTGCCCTGTTTGAGAGAGTTTCAAGGTTATTTTCTGACTTTTCCTAATTTTTTGATAATTCTACACAGTCCTATGGGGAACATGGTTTTTTCCCTCTTTTTCAACACATCATTCCTCTTTTCCTGTTTAATAGTTAGGAGGGCTGAAGATAAGACGAACTAAAAAAAATAGAACAACTTTTCTCGTCTTTGATAATTAAAAAAAAAGAAAGTGAAGAGGAGAGGTGGGCAATGCCTTTTCTGGCATATTTCAGAGGGGATGGGTTTCAAAGATTTTTTTATTAACTCGAGTAAGCAAAAACTGGTTGTTACTTCCCTATGGTAGATTTTTAAAGCGGTTTTACAAGTAAAGTAGGGTGTGTTTTACACCGTTTCTTATTTTCACCTAGAAGATATGTCCAGCTTATTGTCCGAAAGGGGATGAGTTTGCAGCCTTTGCAGTCGTCTTTTCATGGCCTTAGGACGTTTTGCCGTTCGATGCTGCTTAATTTGGATTTTTTTTCTTTCGATTTGAATCGTAGGACAAAGAGTCAGCCAGAAGGTCCTTAAGAATAAAACCACCATGACACCCTTGTCCAATATTCATCAAACTTGAACCATCTCTATAGAAATATGTCAAAAGCATATTGCTATAATTTACAAATAGCGCAATGCAGGCGAGACTGCAAGGCGGCATTTCACTTGTTAAGTTTTATTGATATTTCAGTATGATTGATTTGAACTTAAAATATCCCAGGGGGTAAATAATTGCCCCTGGATGTTTTGCTGTGCGATGCCGCTTAATTGTTACTCCTTTCTATCACTTTGAATTATAGGACGGAGAGTCAGCCAGAGGGTCCTGGAATAAAACCACCATGACACCCGTCGCGGATTACATGGACGTTTTGCCGTTCGATGCTTAATTTGGATATTTTTTCTTTCAATTTTAACCGTAGGACGGAGGGTCAGCCAGAGGGTCCTGGAGAATAAAACCACCATGACTCCTGTCGCTGACTACATGGTCAAGCAGCTTGAGAGGGAGGAGGAAGAGAGGAGAAAACAGAGGATTATTGAAAGGAAAGCAGAGTTGGAGAGACTAAATAAGCGGTTATTGGAGTGGGAGAAGGAGGAACTTCTCGTTGAACCTCTCGCTACGCAGCTCAAATCCATGTGGGAGGTATGTTTTATTTCTTTTTAAACAATTCAGCATAAGCAGTGAGAAAAAGATTTCTATATTTCAGCCTCGTTTCCTTGATGATAGCGCTTTTCAAGTTCTGATGCCAATTTCTGCAAGATGAAGGGGAGAGGCACAGGGACTTATGAATTCATGAAATATAATTTTTGTGCTTTCCAATGAGGAATTAATGTCAAAATAAAGATCAGGTGGAAAAATCAAGTCCTAGGTTTACCTACTTTTAGATCGAGCCCTGCAATTAATCTTTTAAGCTCACCGCACACGTAACGACTCTTTCAACTTATGAGTGACGTCAATGAAGCATAAGCCAGCCCTAAGCATTGTCACTGCACATCTAACGAACTGACTCCTGGCTGCGTGGTCTCTGTAGCTGAGCAGACGTTAAATAGGCATCAAAGCTACAATATGACGCTTTACACATTTATTACTGTAATCATAATCACAGTAGATATGCTTGTCCTATTGGATTCAACCTATCAAATACCCATTTTTGGTTTGATATGATTAAGAATCCAATTTCTGACCTCCGCTTGCAAAATTTGTCTTAGATTGTTTACCAAAGCAGAGTATTGCCGTTGATTATTTTCAATCTAATTCTATTCCAGATTCCAGCAATTGGACAGTTTCTCAAGTTGTGCTGCGAGAACATGTACCTTCAAGAGTTCTCCCTCTTTGAACTAGAGAGGGCGCTAGTCCTTCCGCAGTCCAGCCGTCTCTTGGCACGCATCTTTACCAATGTTCTGACGACCCGCTACAATCGTAAAAGGTAGAAAATCATCTATTGTGGCATTAATCATTATTCATCTTCAACTCTTCATGTTCTACATTTTCTGTGAAGAGGGCATTGAAATCAACAGGCCTCCAACTCTTTGACATTAAGCACTTTATAAATATTGTCCTTACTTCATGTGTATGGTGATGAGGGAAAAACCCTGTAAAAATCTGAATTTAACTAATAAAGAGTCCAGCATATCAAGCCTTTTTCCAGTTCCTTCTTCACATTGTAACAATTTTTGGAAAAAATTAAAGCCAGAACAATTGTGCGGAAGTTGAACCATATTCATTGATATTGAGCAGTACTACGCAGGCTCAAAAATAGAAAATGTCTTGTTTTGTGTTTTCACAGAGCTGGAGGTCAGGATTGTGCTTGAGGTAAAGATTGAAATGTGAATAACCCAACACCTGGCATAAAGTGAGAGCAAAAGTGACAGTAATAATTATACTCTTATCCATTCATCTGCAATGATAGCCTTGAATTCATAATTCTTCTCTTTTGTACATCACAATAAGCACCCAAGCACTTTGGCACTCCGATGGTCTAGTGGTTGTGACACTAGTCTTTTCGCCCACAGGTCGCTGGTTTGAATCCCGTCTTGTGTTATGTGATAATTTTTCCCACTTCAGTCAACTTTAGCAAACAGTTTCTTGTGGCTACCCTTGTAGGTTTATAGTGAATTTATTAATTTTTTTACAGGGTTTCTAAGAAGCCGCCAATGCCATACGAGCTCTGGGTTGACAAACTGAGGAAGAAGCTAGACATCTGGTATGCTTTCCTCAATGTGGAAAGTGCTACGAGAGAGAGCGTAAGTTAGCATTCTATCAAAACAGTTTTTAAAGCAGGGACTGAACTTGAGAATTTGCCGGGGAGTTATATGCAGGAGAATTAGATAGGGGCTACAAAGGGCTCTATAAATCACTCCTCCCAAAACGATTTACAGTGAGCTCATTCCCCTTAACTTGGCCGTGCTAATTTGTGAGTTCTCATAGCCCAAGGGGGGGGGGGGGGGGGGGGAGGGTGCCTCCCAGACCCCCTTCAGTTGTCATGCTATCGCTGCGAACATTTGCACGCAAGTAGAGTATCGTATAAACTACAATATTGCATTGTCAGGTTTTCGAAAATATGCAATGTTTATTTATAATGAATTAATTATGCTAATTTATGTATAACATAAAATTTATTGTTTTTTATTGCTTTTTTTTAAGCAAAATTTGATGCAAACATTTTTCCTAGCATATTTGTACTAAAATAAATTTATTTGACCCATTGAAAGCAAAAATATGAATTTTTATATCAATAAACGGCCAAAACACAATTTTCATTGTCTTTGTACACAAAATCACAATTTTGAGCAGTTTCGAGGCTGAGATGCGTGTAAAATATGGCGCGTGGCATTGTAACGGTTTGTTCAACATCCGTGAAAATTGTCTTAAAAGTTGCGGGAGACTTGAAAGAAAAAAGTCAGTTACCCACGTGCTAAAATTTTTTCGCATGGCGAAACGATTGCAAAATTTATCGAGGAAGGGAGGGTATGACATTGCTTGGTTTGAAATCCTTACGTGAACCTAGACATCTAAGTTTTGAGGCAAGCGCCCTACTGATTAGGCCAACACAATGCTTTTGGAGGAGTAAATTGTCAGATGTAATTCTTTGCGTTCCTCCCAATTGTACAGGGAGGCAGTTCCTGAATCCTTTTGTTCAATATGTTACAATGAATTTAATTTCAAACATAATTCATTTTTTTTAAATTTCTGTTCTTTCCTAGGTTGCAAGGCATCTGTACATTCCTATACGCTTCTTTGAAGTATTGGGAGACGTTAACCCTCTAACTGGGAGAGATTTCCACGATCTTTCTTTCTATGAGAGGGTTTGGGTGTTGAAGGGAATGTGTGACCACCTGTTTGTGAGTATACTTTAAAAACCAATATTTTAGTGCTCATAAATTTTAGGGAATTAAATGAATTTAAGACATATTTACATTTTAACGGGTTATTCTCTTGCTTTGAATGATATTTGCGCACAAGGCTATCAGCGTTAAATCGAGTTCAAATTGTAGTAAACTTATACTCCCGAAAATAGAAAAAATGAAACTAGAACAAAAATTTCAGCTGGCAATGTAGCCAACATAAAAGATATAGTGCAGATTGTTTTTTACAATTTGACACCAGTATTTTCTTTTAAAATTTGATCCTATCATTTATGATAACAGTTTTACAAACCAGCTATAGCAGGTTTGTATAGAAAGATCACCTGTCCATAAAGATCACCTTTCTTTATTCCCTAGAATGCAAATTGCATGTGAAGGAACCTGTCTATAGAGACCACCTGCTGTTAAAGACCACTTTTTCGCTCTCCCTTGGGTGGTCTTTATTGAAAGGGTCGACTGTAATTGATTGCTGATTAAAACATTTTAATCTGCTTGAAACTCAAAGTCTTTCCTCTATTTTGCTGGACCACAGGAAACTGACTATGATGTATGGTTTGGTGTAGACGTGAGTCTTATCGAGGACCAGCGTGCTGTAGTGCTGGGAGAGGACGATGAGAAAGCTAGTTATCTTTACTTTCCTCACTTTCTCACTACGGATCTGAGAATCTACAGACAAGCGCAGATAAAGGAGGAGAAGACAAAGAAAAAGGTAAGGCTGAAGTTGTTCGGTGATGGTGGTTTTGATGAGGATGATGATCATGATGACGGTGACGATGATTGTGATGGTGATGATGGTGGTGATGGCGATGGTGGTGTTGGTGGTGGTGATGATGATGGTAGTGGTGGTGATGATGGTGATGAGGATGATGGTGATAATAGTAATGGTGGTGGCGATGGTGATGGTGATGAGGGTGATGGAGATGGTGATGGTGATGATAATGATGATGATGATGATAATGACGGTGACGATGATGGTGATGGTGGTGATGAAGATGATGGTGCCGATGGTGATGGTGATGATGATGACGATGGTGATGATGATGGTGATGGTGATGGTAATGATGGTGATGAAGATGATGGTGTCGATGGGGATGGTGATGATGATGACGATGGTGATGATGGTGATGATGGTGATGATGATGATAATGATGATGACAATGATGAAAATGAAAAAAATTATTGAATACATGAATAATGAACAATGAACAATACTCTCTTCATTCTCTCCATGAACACAGAAAGAGAAAGCGGAGAAGAGCCCTACAAAGAAATCCAAGAAGGAAGCCAAGACTGAGACCCCTACTCAAGACAGTGATGCACCCAAGAAGAGAGGAAGACCCAGGAAGAACCAAGAGACTGGTGATGGTACACCAGTCAAGTCACCAGTCAAGGCACCTGCTAGCAGTAAAGCGAAAGAGACTGGTAAAGTATAGACAACTGACACAAAGACTTGTAACGTGATTGTTCCTCAGATCTATGGTGATCTCGCATTTTATATCAATAATGACTCCATAGGTATTTGAAATGATTGACGAAGGAGTGCTTTTCCTTTTTTTGTTTTCTATCGATAATGTGCGTTGTATCAAAATATCGTTAGTAAGAACGCATCGTAAGATCAGACTGGCAAACTGTTGCAGCAGATGCTTTAGGGAATGTGTAAACTATTACAATAAAATATCATGATTTTATTTACCCGCAAGTATTTTTATTATGAAATATTATGGGAAATTGGGATAACGGGGTTTTGAACCACAGATAGTTTTTACAAAAGTTACCCTTATCTCATTATACCAGTATGTATCTTGAAAATTGTTACATGGGACAAATATTGATTACTTACCACCACTGTACATTGCTTCCCCATGATTTAAAGCTTTTTTAATCTTCAGCGTACATATATTTTTTTTTTCTTTTTATCCTCATTCCGAGGTATTTATTTTACATGTGCCACAACATAGAATACATAAAATACATAACATATAAAATCAATTGAGAACAGATTGGCATTTAACATGTTCCGTGAAAATCAAACTTTCATAATATCAACATGGTCAATGGAAATAAAGAAAACAAAAACAACTCTGGCATATTACGTAATAGACAATAATTTGTTGACTTCACTTTCGTTGAATTTAGCGGTGTTAACCTTCATACTCAAATATGATCGAATTTCTAATTTGAGTTCCTTTAATAAGTAAAACGGATGCATATTATGACGTTTATGACCAAAGCTACTTTTTATATAATTCCTATAAATAATGAATTGAGCAAAATTTATCAACAGGTTAATGAGGTGCGTTTCTTCTTTGTATATATTAAAGCCGGTTAACAAAATACTGTCCGCCATGGCAATGTTTTTATTGAACAAACTGTCTATCAATCTAAATAAAATCTTCCAGAATAAGGTAACTTTTGTACAACTAAATAGAAGGTGGTTACACGTTTCAGGTACCTTGCAGGCATCACATAAATTATCATTCTTAATTNATGAATTGAATGAATTCACAATGAACAATACTCTCTATTTTAATTTTTCCTATGAATACAGAAAGAGAAAGCGGAGAAGAGCCCTACAAAGAAATCCAAGAAGGAAGCCAAGACTGAGACCCCTACTCAAGACAGTGATGCACCCAAGAAGAGAGGAAGACCTAGAAAGAATGCAGAGACTGGTGATAGTACACCAGCCAAGACACCTGTTAAGACACCCGTTAGCAGTAAATCAAAGGAGACTGGTATAGCGGCCCCATCTCCGTCTGCATCTGGTGTTAAGCCTGGTCGAGGAAGGCCTAGGAAAGATGGTACCACGCCGGTTCAAGCTCTAAAGAAGGTAAGTTGTCAAGATATCTGTCAGCAGTAAAGTAAAGGAGACTGGTATAGTCACTACCCCATCTCAGCCTGTATCCGGTGCCAAGACTGGTAGATAAAGGCCTAAGAAAGATGGTATCACTCTGGTTCAAGCTCTAAAGAAAGTAAGCTGTTTGTTCTTGATGAAAACAAAAATGCTCTACACTCTGCAGATATGCCAACCTATATATATTGCAGATTTTCCAAGTAAGAAACTCTGCAGACCTGTGAACTACTGTGTCAGCCGATATTTTGGTACACATATATTTTTGCGATTTTGGACCAGTTCGATGCATCGGCGTGTTATTTTCACTTTTTTGACAGTGTTTGAATGCATGAATGAGCATCATATACAGGGGAAATTTTCTCATGGCCAGGACCGTGAAATTCATGAAAAGCAAACCACTGGCAGAATTTCAGCTGGTAAAACTGCCAAACAACACACGCTGGGGCCTGCTGCTTTTCATGAGAAATTTATTTGATAACTAGGAAAAGTATTAATTGAAAGAGTTAATGTCACATACATGTCCTTTTTTCAGAATTTATAGCACGTGCTGACATCAACTTCATCAACTTCATATCCTATCTTTATATTATCCCAGAAACCTACTGCTAAGCCAACAGCTGTAGTCACTCCAACCAGGCGATCAAGTCGACGCTCGGCAAGATTTGAAAAACCAGAGTTTGATGAGCACGATGGTGAAGAAGAAGAAGAAAAGAGTAATGGAGACACTGAGGAGAGTGTGATGAAGGATCAGCAGTGTGATAGGACCAAAGTGGCTGATGAGGCAGCAACTGCTGAGGGGACCGTGTCGGCCGATGGGGCTGAAACCTCCGATAAGACCCCGTCGGCCACTGAGACTTTATCAGCTGATGAGCCGGTAAGTGCTGCACCCACAGTATGTGTTGAAAGCCCAGTAAGGACAGCATCACTTGAAACAGACATTGACCAGAAGCACCTTGAGAGCAAGTCTGCTGAGAACATTGCAGACAGTGATGAAGGAAGGACTAGTGGTCAAGGGGGTTCCCCCAATGAACCCGAATGGAATTCCCCTAATGAATTAAAAGGGGCTTCCCCAAATGAAGCGAAAGGGAAATCCCCATTAGGACATGCACTTTGTAATGGTGTAATGGACTTTTGCGAGGCAGATGCCAACACCCAACAACATTCCACTGACAGTGTTAATAGCACCAAAGACGATTGTCAACGCTCATCCACGTCGGCATGTGACCAATCGAAGGAGGAAGCAACCAATGGGGACAATCTCCCAGCATCTGACGAGATTCCCAACAGTAACGACAGTGCGTCGAACACTGAAACACACCTCAAAGACAGCAATCCCAGTGAAAACCATCACTCCCCACTCAACCAGAACCAATCCAACAATGTTATGGACAACGTCAGCCAACCTGGAGCTGAGGTTGCTGATATGGACCTAAGCTGCAGTGGCAAGCTCACTGGAAAGGAGGTTGAACATGACAGTGAAGCTTCCCTTGATAATCATAACTCGTTGCAAACCAAAGAGGATGGAAGCAATGCAAGCGCAATGGAGGTGGACGGAGAAGCCAGTAATGCCACCAACGAGGATGAGAGTCATGCAGTAAAAACAGAGATGACAGAATATACATTGTGTATAAAGGAAGAACAGACGGATGCAGAACCAGAGATGGTGAGTCACAGCAATTATGAATCATAATAATAATACATGGATCTTTTATAACGCTCTTTCCGTACCAATTGGATGCTCAAGGTGCTCAGAGCAGATTATTTATTTATTTATTTATTGATCAATATTTTAGCAGGATGCCCTCTCAACAAGATGTTGGTATCACAAGGGGTCCTGCATGATAAAAAGTACATGATTAATTGAAGCCTTTGAAGGATGTTTAGGTTTTCAAAGTCTGTGGAAGAGCGTTCCACAGAGTTGGTATTGAGTGAGCAAGTGCTCGTTCACCCTAAGATCTCTGCAAAACTGGAACTTGTAAACGATTACTGGTTGAAGATCTTAGTGTTCGTGTAGGTTGGTATGTGTGGATTAAATCATTGTTGTAACGTAGGATACAACATTGATAACAATTTTGAAAAATATACGTTTTTTCAAGGGCAACCAATTGAGATCTTTAAAAATGGGGTGGTTTTGTTCCATTTCGGCACACCCACACACCTCTCTGGAAGGTTCTCCTTTGTGTGTAAATGCAGGGAGTACACACTATAAACCAGAGCATTCTTTCTATTGTTTACAGTGCTGAAGCTGGTGGCTTAGGTTATGTCATTTCTACGTTCGGAATTATCTTGTTGAAATTTCTGTTCAAGGGACAAAATTGCCTGCGTGACCTCCAAAGTAACCCTCGTCAAACATAATATGGGGACTATTTTTCAAGAAGAAGATTGAAAAATAGTTTTTCCACCCTTCGAACAGTACACAATGAAACAAGGATTTTGATTGGTGCTTTCTTATAAAATGCCGCTTGCAATCAAATGCAATTTCTTAGCAACACCTCTGAAGAGCTCATGGGAAATTCCATAAATTGGTCAACCATCTTGCAAGTCCTACTGTATTTATCCTATTTGACATCTCTTCCTGAGTAATACTTGAACCCTTATAATTGATGGTGATTACACCTTGTTTTCAAATCAGACCTGAATAATCAAATTTTATTTCATTAAAGTTATAACGTCTGGATTGCCAATATGTTTTTGTTTTTTTGAATATTGAAGCATATCACACCAAAAGAGGAAGCAAACGATGAGACGATAGTGGAACCGAACATCGAAGCCAAACCGGAGGGTGATCTGAACCAAGAGAACGATATGACTCTAGACAAAGGAGAGGAGGAGGAGGTGGTAGTGAGAGCCCCAACCCCTCCCCCTCGGCCTCTCCCTGGGCTCCTGCCACCTGAGGGGGAATTCAAACTGGTCTGTGATAGCGTGGAGTCATTCCGAGCGCTCATTGAGAAGTTCGCCCAGAAGGAAGAGACCATCACGAAAGGAAGAAAGACGGTGAGTCTCGTGCTTAAAAAAATAGCAATGATTATACATTCTTATTTGGGGCCTCATGACAGACGCCCCTTGGCACTCGACAATGTAGCATAATTACCCGGGCTTTGGCAGTGCAGCTGTGCAGCACCATGTAGATTATTATTCTCGCTGAAGGAAATCAACACAATTAGTGGGATTTGAACAGTGAGCCCCTGGTTGGGAGACTATGTCACTCAATACCTAACTAAATTTGGAATTTAAGACATTTACCATTCATTACGGAATATGTATGCCCATAGTCGGAAACAAATAAATCTGCAGTTTTTCGAGCTGGTGTAGGATATCTTTTGTATTTGTTGCAACATCAGGGCTTTAGCAGTCTTTAAACTATTGGTTCTTTCTAGTACATTAATTATGTATGTAGATTATTATGTCATTCAGATTGTACAAGCTATATAGAGGCCTGGGAGAACCACAAAGCTACACAAAACACTAGAAGACATTGAGATGTAGCATCCATTTAATTTTCAAGTGCTTTAATGAAGTTTATAATTTCTTGTTAATTCAGATTGTACAACAAATAAAGAAATCTGGAAGAACCACCGAGCTACATAAGACACTAGAAGATATTGAGATATAGCATCCATTTAATTTTCAAGTGCAAGTGCTTTAATCAAGTCAATGATTTTTTTTTTTCATTCAGATTGTGCAACCAATAAAAAGGTCTGGAAGAACCACAGAGCTACATAAGACACTCAGTAGGATGTTAGAGGACTTGGAACCAATTGAAGCCAATCTTCAGAAGGTTGTCCATAAAGCCCGAGAGGTGGTGTACAACGACTATGAGAAATACAATAAAGATCCTAGCCCAAGCAAGGTAAAGATTAGATTAATTTTATTTTTAACATATTTATAAATGATGACACAGGCTCTATTGCATAAAAACCTGCGTTTAGATCCAGCTTGGACAATTAAACGCAAGTCCTAGATAAGCGCTTACCTTTGGTGTAATTTTCTGACTGTGATTAAGCGCAGCTTTTTATTCAAGAGGAGGTTTTCAAGGACTTAAAGAAATACAAGAAAGATCCTAGCCTGAGCAAGGTAAAAATTGTTTTAAGTTTTTAAAAACATATTTAGATAGGATCACAAGGGCCCTATTGCCTAAAAAGCTGAGCTTTAACGCAACTGTGACAATTAAACGCAAGTCCTAAATATGCGCTCCTGATTGGTTGAAACTTAAATTGTGTTTAATCTTCTAACTTGCGTTTGAAAGCAAATTTTTTATTAAATTGGGCCAAGATCAGTTTAAACTGTTTTTCATCATGGTCCTGATACTGAAAACATACATTTTGAAAAGCAAAGATTAATTTTGTTTGAGCTCTTAATTGATAAATCAGAGCTGCCCAACTATTAGGATTTCATCCATTGTAATAATATTTTTCTGTGAAATAGGATACTATATTTGAAGTCTGTGAGATCCAATGTTGCAAATCATTGATGGCATATGTAACAAGACGCACATGAAACAATAGTTTTGATTGACGCTTGCCGATCAACTGCAACTTGTAATCGATCTCAACTTTCTAGCAACACCACCTCAGACAGATCTTTTTCTATCACATTCATCATATCAGTCGACGAAACCCATTTAATCTAATTTTATATTAAATTCAAGCATCATTTTGTTCTCCCGCCTACAGGATGCAGTAGAATTCTGGTACCAGCTCCATGTCAAGAAGCCCGTTCCAGCCGTTGAAACATCGTCTGCCGAAGTCAGCAGCGTCGATGACGACTTCTACAGCTCAGAAAGCTCCGACAGCGATAAACTGAGTGAGGAGGAGGACAGTGATGATGATGATGACACTGCAGAATACGATGACACTTGCAGTGAATATTCCGCATCTATTGCTCCTAGTGATGTCGCAACAGGCGGCGAATTAAACGGGGAGGGTTCTGAGGCACGAGGAGAGAAGATCGACTTGTACTCGGGCGTGGAGATCGCCGGACGTCACATGCGGTCATCTAAACGTAGAAGAGCCCAGCAGAGAGAGGTTATCAAGGATCGGAAGAAAGCAAAACGTTCCAAGATTCAGATTGTGAAAGGTGCCCCTCTTCGAGGTCGATATGCCAAGCCTCAAGAGAAGGAGACTGAAGAAATAAAGCTGAAGAAAGTCCATGAAGAGCTCAAGGAAAACTTGAAAGCTGGTTCAACCTTCCAGATGACAAAGAATATCATTCCAGGAGCGGTGCAGAAGACATTTGAACCATACAAGCAAAGCGCTCTTCCCAGCAAGAAAGTTGCGAAATCATCTGGGAAGGAAACATCTCCAGCTTATCAACGTGATACGAGTGACAAGTTCATCCGCATCCTGAAGCGTAAAGCTGGTACGACTGAACCTGCTCCTGTTGCTCCCGTCTCAAAGCCAACAAAGACATCACCGCGAGATCCAACATTGAAGGTTCCATTCCTTGAGAAGTCCAAGTCTGTCCAGGATGCTGCTGAGGCAGCAGCAAGCGACAAAAAGATGAAGACCGAGACCTTTTCATTCACCATAGATGCAAAGGTCTGGGAGTCTCTCAAGGACAAACCTGAGGAGAGACAGAAGATGATCGTCCAGCACGTCGAGAAGATGAGAGTCGCTGGCGGCGGTAAGAAGGAACTGACGCAGAAGGTACAGAACTCCAGGCAAGCTCCATGGTTCTCCAGGAGCAGCAACGCGATCAGTTCACCAAGTCGATCTGGCGATGCTTCTGAGTCACCAGACAGGCGGGTTAAAGCTAGTAATGAGAGTGCCAGTCAGAAGATTGCAGGTAGTCCAGGACTTCAGACTAAGACAGTTCCAGGACTTCAAGAAAGCATGCCTGTACTAGATCCAGTAGGAACCCAGCAGGGAGCATTACTTCAGAACCCCAACATGCCAGCTCTTGCTCCGGTCATACAGCAGAAAGTTGTCCTCGGCAATCCAGGTGGTATCGCTCTCCAGCAGGCACATCCTCAAGTTATTCAGCTGCCAGGGAATCAATCTACTGCAATCGCCTCCTCAGGAAACAGTGTAAGTACGTCAGTGCCCAGGAAACAACTGTTTATCCTGTTACCGAATGGGCAACTGACTCGAAGTGACGGTACCCTAGTGGAAACCAAGCATTCTGTCGTATCTAACAAGACCGTTCTTTCCCCTCCACAGAACCAACAGCAGGTTACTCAACATGTAGGTGCATCTGTAGCCTCCCAACAATACATGTATGTCCCGTACCAGGATTCTGGCAAAGTAGTAGCTCCTGGAACGAATGTCAGAAATGTTCAGGTGCAAGGAGTCGCCCCAACCCCGACCCCAAAGACAGTATTCCCCTCTGTTCAAAGTGCTGCAAGTAACGTCGCCTGTAGACAGGCAGTGCATCCCACTGCTGCCACCGCCCCTGCACAGACCGTCCAGCAGCGATTGCTACAACTTCAAGGGCAAAAAGTGTCGCCAGTTAGTACTGTTGCCACTCAGAGCAAGCACTCACATGGATCTGCTCTGTCGCAGAACAATGCAAGGGTAGCAAATCCCACCGCTGCCACCAGTGCAACACATCCTGTGGGACAGCAGGGACAGGTGTCCAATCTTCCAAGCCAGGGCAACCCCAAAGTGGTAAATTCACCACCCATCTCAACTCCTTGCACCCTATATATACTTCCCCCATCGCATCACAATCCCATATATGCTGCATGCAACCATGCTCCCATACCCAGCAGCGCTAAGAAACCCAACACGCTAACCAATACCTCACATGGTACTAATCTTATTCGATCCCAGGATGGAGGGTTTGTAGATGTTCAGGGTGGTTGGGATGGGCACACTCGGGATCAGATACTGTTACATGGACAAGGCCAAATTCCTTACTTTGTTCAACACCACCCCTATCCACCCGATACATATAATTCTACCTACACTCGACAGGCTCAGCATAGTTTACAATCTTGGAACCAAGGTCAGGCATCACGGCAAGGGCAGATATCTGGTATTAGGCAAGGGTCTCCCAAGTCTATATTCTCTTCTGCAAACACGGGTAAGGAACAAGGTGTGGTTCTCAAGCCAGGTGGTAGGGACAAAAGCATCGTTCTTCTTCCTGCGCATGTGCAGAATAAGCCGTATGTGGTGCTGGGTAGGGTGTATCAGCAAAACAGTCAGAAGCGAAAGGGAGCTAGGCAAAAATCTGCTCTTGAAATTGAAACGGATATAGGAAACAGAGGTAAGAAGCATGATCTGGAAGATCAGAAACTTGTTCTGGATGGTCTAAAACCTGTTTGTGATGGTCAGAAATATGTACTTGATGCTGAGAAATCTGTTCTTGAGGGTGAAAAACTAGTCGTTGATGCTCATAAATCTGTTCTTAATGGTCAGGAATTTGTCGTTAATGCTCAGAAATGTGTTCTTGATAGTCCAAAATCTGTTGTTAGTTGTCCGAAAACTGTTGTTGATGGTCTGAAACCGGTTGTTGATGCTCAGAAATTTGTTCCTAATGGTCGAAAGTCTGTTCTTGAAGCTCAGGAATCTGTTGTTCATGGTCAGAAACATGTTGCTGATGCTCAGAAACTTGTTCTTGGTTCTAAAGAACCTGATGTTGACAGTCAGAAGTCTGTTCTTGATGGTTCGAAGCTGGCTGTTGATGATCAGGAATCTGTTGTTGATGCTCAGAAAAATGTCATTGATGGTTTGAAACGTTTTGGTGATAGTCCAAAACTTGTTCTTGATGGTCCGCAACCTGTAGGTGATGGTCAGAAACTTGATTGTCAGGAACCCGTCATTGATAGCCCGAAGCCTGTTGTTGACGCTCAAAAATTTGTTCTTAATAATGGTCAGGAGTCTGTTCTCAAAGCTCAAGAATCGGTTGTTGATGGTCAGAATGTTCCAACATCTGTTGTGGATGCTGAGGATTCTGTTGTTGGTGATCAGAAAATGGTTGTTGATGTTAAGAAACCGGATCTTGAAACTCAGAAACCTATTCTTGAAACTCAGAATCTTGTCCTTGAAACTTTGGAACCTCCTCTTGAATCTGACAAACCTGTGTCTGTAGACCTGCAATCACCCCTAGTTGAAGCAGCTAGTATTAATCCAGACAAAGCGCCTGAATCGCATCTTTGTAATGATCCAAGTGATTGTCCTTCAGGTTCAAAGGGTTTGGATCAAGGTGAGGATTCTCCTGATGATGTCTACGGACTCCTGAATAATTACTTTGACGAAATCTTGTCGTACAATCTTGGTACTCTTTATGTCCCTCCTTCTGAGTAGGTTGTTGCAGGTTGATTCGCTCAAAAGCGATTATACTGATTTGTGTGTGCTTTGACGGAACGGGGGTTCTTTTTACGCAATGTAATGGTTTCACTGTGGGGAATAAATTAGAGGAATCTTGTCAAACATAGTAGTGTTTCCCTTCTGAGTAGGCTGTTGCAGAATGGTTCGCTCAAAGGCCATTATACTAAATTTTGCATGTTTGGGAAGAATTGAGAGTTCTTGTTAGGCTGTTTGATGGCTTAACATTTGAATAAAAGAGGAATCTTGTCACACATATTGTTCCGTACTCTGAGTAAGTTGCTGTGGAATGGTTCACGCGAAGTGATTTAATTTTTTTTTTACTTGCATTTAGAGAACTTCGATTTAGAGATGAGATATGTTCCTTCTTCCGGTGGTGAATGATTATTTTACGTTTGTTGTTGCATATTCCAGATTTCGATTTATGTTGTTTCAGAAGGGGTTTCTCAGCTATGGCAGTTTGACATATTTTGTATATATTGATGATTCAGAACTTATGAGTTTATTTCAAGAAGTATTGTTTGTTTTTGATGTAGGTAATATTATTTCTGCTGTAGTTATACAAAATACAAACAAATGCATAATTTCAATGAAACAAAATGGGGGAAAATATGAAATACACAACCAAAATATTTACATGATAGCTGTCAACGTGTTATGTTATGTAATTAAGATTGTAATTTGTATTAATCTTCTTTAGAGATATTATGGCTGTTAATTGGGTAAATTGCCATCTCGTCCAATGACCGTTTCGTCCAAACGCACTTCGTCCAACATTACTTCGTCTATAAACATTTCGTCCAGTAACCAATTTGTCCATTATACCGTTCGTCCAGTAGCCATTTTGTCCAATAACCATATGGTCCATCTTCACTTTGTCAAATTGCCTATTCGTCCAATCATCATGTGGTCTAGTCCTACTTCGTCCAATTACCGCTTTGTTTAGTGTTACTTTGTCCTATCATCAGGTTGTCCAGATTGGACGAAATGATGTTAGCCCAAATGGCTATTGAACGAATTGATTATTGGACCAAACGTTAATGGACAAAATGGCTATTGGACGAACAGAATATTGGACAAACTGGTTATTGGACAAAGCGGCTATTGGACGAAATGAATATTGGACAAAACGGTACTTGGACGACCTAATGTTAGACGAAGCGCGTTTGGACAAAACGGTCATTGGACGAGATGCCATTGGACGAGATAGGGATAAACCATTAATTGTGTAGTATCTTATCACTCTGAACTGACAGACATACCAACTACATGTAGCCAAGTGTGGAAGACTTTCAAGCATTGATATCATATTTGAGACTTGTGATTAGAGAAGAGAGTCTCCTTGGTCAAAGCGACATCATGATATTAATTTGATTTGGTAAGCTTGAAGATGTCTTGCCTGTTAATTGAATCTGTATTGAATGGCTCAAACAATGTTATCAAGAGGGTGCTTACGGCATAAAAATAATGTTTAAACTTCTAAATTTTACTCAACCATGTAGGAAAGTTTCCCAAAGGTCTTTTTTCTCACAACAAGACATTTAAAAATATAAATTCCCTGTGAATCGTACCGGTTGCTGAGCTCAAAAGTATTATTTAGCCCCAAAGTATCATTTTGAATATAAATGATTTCAAAAACCTTAATTATCTTTCATTTAAGATCTTTTGCTACAAAGTAATTTTATACTTGAAAAATTGTCAAGACTTTAGAATTGCCCAAACAGTTCAGATGATAATGTCACAGGCTTTTCTTTCATAAATATGTCATAAGAAAACCTGAATATAATATACTTTCATTTGAGTCAACTTTTGGACTAGAATTATTGTCATGAGTTGTCCTGAAGGTTTTGCTATCTAGATTGTAATTTGGCATCAAGAAGTCTGTACAAAGCCCCAAACTCTTGGTGACTTCTGGACTGAAATATCAAGATTATCAAAGGTATGAGGAGCATGATGATTGTTCTCAAATCACAGTTAATTTGAGTTCCAGGACACTTTTCTTTACTATTAAATACAGTGGACAAGATGGCCAAAGAAATTGGCAAAAGTATAACAACTCCCCAATTAGGCCTTATACAATATATAGTTACCAAATCTAAATTCATATTTTTCTCCAATTCTCTAGTCTGACAATTGCTCCTGCACACAAATTCCCTCTTATCTGTATTAGTCTGATTGCCGTATTAAGCCCACTACATACGTTACAACTCGACCACAACCTAGCTGTGAAAGATTGATCACATGAAACTACCAAACAAAATTCAGTTGTGGGATCGAATCATAATGTATGCCGTGGAAATGCCTATGACTGGCTTACGCTTCAGTGACGTCATCCAATAGCTAGCCAGTCATAAAGTGGTTGAGTCACAGTGTGCGGTGGACTTTAAGAGGAAGGCTACTTTAGTTTTGTCTGCTAGCGCCATTGTGAAAGCTTGAATGAGGAGCTGTTTAATTTCGCCAATTTCTCTATTCTTCTTGTTCTCTGTATCACTTTGAGTTCCAGAGTGAGTTACTGTTGCTTGATAGCCATGATTAATTGCAAATGAAATTCAATCGGTTCCAAATTCAACAGACATCTTCTTTCTTACAACAAGATGTGCTTTAATGAAATGCAATCGGATCCAATTCAACAGGCATTTTCTTGTTAATAACAAGATGCGCATGAAACAATGATTTTGATTGGCACTTATCCATCAACAACAACTTGCGATTGATTACAGCTTTCTAGCAACATTCCCATATTTTTAGTTCCAAAATTAGTCTGCCAGATTTAGTTTCAGTTGCAGATCATAGTTATCATGTTTTGTGGATGCATTTTTAGATCCAGAGTTCAGTGTTTTGAAATCATTGTATTGTCATTCTTTGAGAAGATCCTTCGAGATGGATGGTAAAGACACTGTTATTCCTTTATTCAGACGTATGACTGTTTGTCAATGAATATGTCAGCTGACCTTATTTATGGTTTGCATGATCTAACAACAAGTACATTTTTCCATTTTTAATTTATTAACCACCAATAATGTCTTTGTCTGTCACCACATCGGTCATTTTGGAGTGTGAAAAAAATGTCCATTTTTTAGACCATGATCATGGATTGTTGTGAGCTGATGCAACTGGGCCCTTTAGTTAGGACCCCTGCATGATATTTGAAATTATGACAACTTTGTTGATAATGGTAATAATACTAACCATGATAATAGTATGTAACAGCCAATCAGCCTAAAGGATTTTACAGTTCATGCAGAGTAATGTTGCTGACCGTTTCGGAATATGCATTAGGTTGAAGTTAAAATTTGAATAATGCAACAGCTGAACAACAGTGGGAGAAAACATGACAGCAATAACCATACTCTTATCTATTTTGAATTTTATGATAATACACCTTGTGCATATACTGGAACAGTTGGCATCTCTGAAAAACTCATAGAATCCAAGGAGGCTCCCTGTTTGTCTGGACTATCATTTGAAATTCTCATGTAATGTTTCTATATTAGATATTCATTAATTTTGAATCACGTTTATTCCCATTTTAATTCATTTAACACAGCAGAGTTTCCCATCTGTTTTCTGCATGTTCCTGCATGAATCCAGGTTTCATAAATTCAATTTTTGTTAATGTTTTACTATTCATTTGTTCAATTTATGACTTCAGACTAAATATGATACAGTCCAACCTCGTTATAAAGAGCACTGATAAAACGAGATCTCGTTGTAACAAGGTAGCTTTGCTGGTCCCATCTCTTTGTATTTTATTGTATTTTGGCCCTAATATAACAAGGTCTCGATATAAAGAGATGATTTCTCTGGTTCTAAGGACCTTGTTATAACGAGGTTTGACTGTATAAGATTTTACAGTTGGACATTGGATATGATTGATAAATATTTGTTACATTCTTCCCTGTGTGAGGCATTATAGCAAGAATTCAGACATGGAGTTGGTTAATTTTATTACCAGATTTAAACCATGGGGTGATTTAAGCATTAATGTGCTTGATTAATTGCCGCATTGGGGCATTCATTTGACCACTTTTAATGTTTATGCTATAAAATTGCCATTAAAGAATCTGTACTGAAGAATTTTGTTGAGAGCCTCTTCTCAGTGAATGATTTTTACAAGTTAATAAAAAGATTTGTCATTATCATAAGTGATAATTATTTTCATCTTTGTAAATTACACCTTTATGCTACATATGGGACACTTTCTAGTGTGTGTAAGCCCCAGGCACATAGAATACTGGAAGTAACACGATTCAACATGACTCTTTATTCGGAGGCAGTTAACTGTGAACTGAATAAAGAGTCATGATCAATCGTGTTGCTTCCGGGGTCCTATGTGACTGGGGCCTTAGACTTGCCCTATAGCATCGTATTTTTGATGATCCCAGATGCCACATTACATTTATTTTCTATTGTACTGATTGTCATTTTCCTCCAATTTTCTTCCTATCATAGGGCATTATATCAGGAGGCATTGCATCAAAGCTACCAGGCGGTACTTTCGATGCTAAGGGTAGCATCGTCAGCGTGAATGTTCCGGGACTTGTTTCACCCCCATCCACACAAGGCGCTGCGAGTCTTCAAGATGTCAGTCGACTGGTGCAGAGTGTCGCGGCGCAGCAACCTGCAACTGGCACCGACGCTCCCAAGACCATCGTACTCCCGACCAACTTGAAAGTGAATATGAACAATAAGCAATATAAGATCCTGTATGTGCAGAAGCCTGGGGCACCCAAACCGGAGCTATGTCTTCAGCTGTGCACCGCGGATGGTTCACCGGTGGGCGATGCCGGCGCCCTGCAGGGAGCGTTACCGCTAGTGTCAATGCAGCAGTCCATACCAGCCGCCGTACCAGCCGCCAGCACCAGTAGGAACATGCACGTCCAAATGGTACCACAGGGTGGGAATAAGATGGTGATGCAGGCGGTACCTCATCAGCCTAAACCGGTGCAAAATGTAGCACATCAGAACCCTCTCACGGCGCAGACGGTGGTGATCCAACCTCAGGCGGTGCCTAAAAGCCCCGTGGGAGGTGCAAGGGTGGTGCCTAATGCTCCAGTGGCGTCGGTGATTAACCCAGCGGCTGGTAACAACACAAGCGTAGTCACCATGATATCGACCCCCATTCCACCGGTACGCCCGGTACAGCACGCCATCAGTACCCATGCACCGTTAGTCGGTGTGCAATCACAGGTATCTTCAGGTGGTGGGGTATCTTCTGTACAGGTGGCACCAGCGCTGAGCCAGGTTATAGCACCGCAAGGCACCGCAGGAAGTGCTGGTGCCGTGGCAAACCAGATTGTTCAGCTTCTAACCCCTAGCGCCATGGCACCGTCTGTCGCACCATCATTAGATTCAGCGGTTCTCCAGCCAATTGTTTCACCTACTGCACAACCCACTGGGGCACCTTTAGGACAACCAATGGTTTCACCAGTGGTGCAACCTATTGTGTCGCCCGTAGGACAACCGATTGTTTCCCCTGTAAGGCACCTTGTCTCTGTACCTTCTGATGTCCAAACAAACGTCATTTTACAAGCAGCCTCTGCTTCGGGTTTAGTTTTGCCACCAGAACCAACAATGAAACAGATTGTCGTACAGGACATGCCCCAAGGAAACTAATCTTTACATATTGCTCTCCCCTCATCATCTCCCTCATTACTTTAATTCTTACGTAAATTTGGCTGTTTTTTTTTTTGGGGGGGGGGGGAGTAAATTTAACTCAGCTTAATAAATTTTGCAATTCCATTGCCACGCAATATTTTGTCACACTATGTAAACCATCAAATTGTTACTTTAAATTTTTGCACAAATTTAAAGACCCAATCTGTGAAAATGACTCAAAAATTCCGATTCATTTACAAGATCAATTTGAATTGTGATAATTCAGAATTCATGAAGGTATGAATCGTTTATTTGCCGAATCGTGATGCCTTTGTTGATGAACGCTCGAAGGCAATTTTCAAAATGAATGTGTAAGACTACTGAAGAATCGCATCAGTAATTTTTCCTTTCCAAATACAACTGTACAATTTTTTTATACCATTGATAAGCAATTTAAGAGAATGTAGACATCTGGGCCCCAATTCTGAAAACTGATATGGCATTGGTTATTATTTGCGCGCTGTCTGCAATGCCTGCTTAAAGTTTAAAAAGACCCCTGCTTATTTAATTAGCGATTGTTGTGACATTTAAAATTGTTTTTCTTTCCACAAAAGATAGCACAGTTTTCAGAATTAGGGCCCAGAAATAAATGACTTTGTGATTCTGTATATGCATTTTGTGAGAAGGTTGGGACTAAAGGAAGCAGATTAGGATTTTTTTTTTTGGGGGGGGGGGG
>BQKZ01002921.1:23120-34759 GCA_036244855.1 Temnopleurus reevesii | reverse complement strand
ATTGGTAACTGTGCCGTTTGGTAAATTGGTATTTATGCTGTTTGCATTCATACTGAAAATAGGTTGATTTCAAAGAAAACCAAAAGAAGATTCAAGAAACTAACATTGATTTGATTCTAAATGTTCAAAACACTCGGTTTATGATCAGATTTTTGTGCTTCTGCACTTATTAACTTCTAATTTGTTCCAAAGTAGAAACATTGATTTTGAAATTATTCTCAATTGACTTTCTTATAAAGCTTCAAGCAGAGCGAATTACCATTCTTTGTGAAAAGATTGTCTCTTCTCTTAATAATATTTTAAATATAATTTGTTTTTGAGGTCTTAATTATTCAGTCAATATCATTCAGGTTAGCAAGAATAGTAGACAAAATTGAAACTCAAACTTGTTAATTTGATTGAAACTGCTGATTCCAATTTTAGTGAATAATTTGTTATAATATTAATCCAGGCTAATGTGATTAGAATAGAAATTGATCTTGATTGTACATTTATTTCACTTTAAGCATAAAAGATTAAAATGATGAAGTTAAATGTAAATGCTGTTTTGAAGAAGAAATTGTATTTTTCACCATTGCTTAAAGGAGAATTAAACACAGGTATTCAGGTACAAAAACATTTTATTTTGATTCCGTGTCTTTTTTTTTTTAGTTTGTACAGTCAAACCTCGTTATAAAGAGCACTGATAAAACGAGATCTCGTTATAGAAAGGTAGTTTCCAGGGTCTTGTATCTTTGTATTTTGTTTTACTTTGGCCCTGATATAACAAGGTTTCAGTGTAAAGAGATAATTTCTCTGATCCCAGGGGCCTCGTTATAACGAGGTTTGACGGTATAAGTTTATATAATGGAGGAAATCAAAGAGAATTTGAGAGATCCTTCCTTATAGTGATCACGAAATGATGGGAGCGAATTTGTATTTTTGCATGAAGACAAAGAAATCCTGACAGAGTGCCAATTCGTGTTAATGATATAGAAGGACACGTTTCAATGGATTTGTAACTCATTTCGTGTAACAATACCCTTTGGCTCCCATCACTGAAAACATGGACAATGATTTATCCTTACTCCTCCCATTACCTTCTCCATTGCCCCTCACCCTCTCCCCTCATGCTCTCTCCTCTGACCTTCCCCCTCTGTAACCCCTCCCACCTCTGTGCACCATCACTTTCTCTCTCTACTTTCTTTATCCTTCTCCTTTCTATCTATTTCACCCCTCTTGCCTCTTTCCTACCGCCTGCCATATCCCCTCTTGCCCTAACAACTCCTTCCAGAAAAAAATGGACAAGATATACTATAGTAAACAAGTTCCCATTCACGCCTGTTCATCAGCTCCAGTAAACAAGAAGCTTCTTCATTACCAGTTCTTCAGCAAAGAAATTAGAACGAGGTCAAAAACGTTTTCTGAATGACATGAAGCTCCTTTCTTTTGTGGTGTAGAGCCTTTGTGAAAGCTTAAATGTGTAGTTGTATATTTTTACCATTTTTTGTCCTTTGATTTTGTGGTGTTCATAGCACCCTGCATTCAGAATAAAACTCCTCCAAAATAACAATAAGATATTCATTAAATTACTTTATTTACAAAACAATCTTGCACTGAACAATAGAAATACACATTACATGATGTTTCATCACATAGAAATCTATACATGTACTTCATTGTTTAATATCCAACCCTTAAAAAATAGTTCACAAAGATAGTTAATAAAAGATTCACTCTTACTGGATTGTCAAGGTACAATAATTTTTAAATATTTAAAGTGACCTTTGTGGAAATTTATCAATATAAATCCAGGGCTTGAATCAGACCCACGGTTGAGTTTCATAAAGCCGTGCGTAGATCTACGTATGACTGTACAAACGACCGGTAATCTTATCTTCAGTGCAATTCAATCGTCAATTGTACAGTCATGCCTAGATCTATGCACAACCAGGCAACCAAAGGCAATTCTCCCTATCGCATATAGCTCTCTGAATCTGAACACCTGCAGCGCACTAGTTATTTTGGCCCAGATCCTTGGCACAGGTACTTCCGGTAACATTTACGCGTTTTCAAAAGTCCATAGGCTTTCTACAGTAAACTTCGTCAGCGGCTTGTAGTGTCATATTTTTTCATTGATTTTTGCGAATAAAAGCATCCTTTTATATATTTTCCTTTCATATCTGCATTTATTTGTTATATGGGTTTCTCTCGCGAAGTGGCCCAATGCTGGGCTTCTGACGCAAAACAAAGAAATTACGCTAAATACACATGGATGCAAATTTCTTAGATAGTATACACTGTACAGTGAAATCAAGATGGATCCCGGAAATGAGCGTGCCAAAGCCAAAGTGCGTGATATTGATATCACAATGTGATATCGGGTGATATCGGCTATATACGAATACGATAGGGATAATTGCTACTGTAGCAGTTCCCTATTGTTTTACCTTTAGTAAAAAAAAAATGTTATTCAGCAAAATTGCCTTGCATATGATGCCTTGAAGAAATCCTGTTTCAAGCTTTCGAAATGGCCTTCGTTATAATACACAACATTTAGCACTTAATACAAAGTGTTTCTAAGCGCTCTGTGCATTATTACCCGGCTATAGCATGGCTACCATTCGGCACTCGTTGCATTCAAGGAATTTCTTCCTACCGGTACCCATTCACCTCACCTGGGTTGAGTGCAGCACAAAGTGGATAAATTTCTTGCTGAAGGAAATTGATGCCATGGGTAGGATTCAAAACTACGACCCTCGTTATTTCATTACACAAACATTTCAATAAACAATTTTCAGAATAAGAAAATAAACATTACAAATTCTTCGTAAAAATCAACTGCATATTGATTCAGATGTTTGTTGACAAGTTAAACATTTCTTGGTGAGACAGTGTTCAAAATATGTTGCATAACGATAAGTATCTCAGCCTCTTTGTTTACAAAAATGAGCAGAAGAAATTACATTTCAGATATGTATAATTTCAGGGCAACAGACGTTTAAAAAATGATTAACATTATTCGATGATGAATAAATACAAATCTTATGAATCATAATGAAATTGTCTTTTCAATTAAAAAGAATATGTACATTTTGAGCAATCGAAATCCAATCAAAAAAGAGCAATCAAAAAGTGTT
Source organism: Temnopleurus reevesii (assembly GCA_036244855.1). NCBI lineage: Eukaryota > Metazoa > Echinodermata > Echinoidea > Temnopleuroida > Temnopleuridae > Temnopleurus > Temnopleurus reevesii. The sequence continues at coordinate 31,640 of BQKZ01002921.1, read as the reverse complement.
CAGATGTAAACCTCACAAGGCATGATGGAGAAACAAACAACAAACAATTCTTAGACCAAAAACCCACCAAAAAATATAACAAACAATACCTGAGTTGTTTTCTTTTCTCTTTTTACTTTCGGTAAATTTTAAGGTATTTTTATCCTGTCCAAAGTTTGGCTAGGCAATTAAATGAAAACACATTCCAGGACCAACATTGTCACACGTTAAAAATATCATGATTAGGTACTCCATTCCTAAACACAAATGAACACAGATTTATCAGTTTGAAAGTATTTATAAAATTAAGATGGATTAAAAATGCATCTAATATTACCAATCAGTAAATTTATTGATAAAAAAAAATGAATAGTAGTTTTTGTTTTAGAATTTGGCTTATCATCAGTACTAAATTAATTTTCAAATGGGCCATTCCACGCTTTATGGTATTACAGTATATTACATAAACGCAGAAAGAAAAGAATATCCTACTCTTAAGTTTGGCAGAAAAACAAAATGTATCTTTAAAAATGTCAAAATATTTCAGTAAGACTAGAAAAAGCACTAAAATAATACAAGATAAAACCAACATGCTAACAAGAAATTAACGGAAAATACTTGAAGAATAGTTCATGCTTTTATTCTTTGCTACCTGCTATACCTATAAAACCTCAGAAAAAATGACATGGTCTAGTGATCATAATGATCCCATTGTCTTCAGCTATTTAGTGATAACAGGTATGCAAGACAATTCGACTCGCACTGAACATGTCAAGTGAAATTCAAGGTTTCTGATTATACAAATTATACAAAATCACAAGCAATTAAAACCAAATCTATATTGAATATGACATTTGACATTTACAAATTTCCAAATCCAAGATTATATACACACAGAATGTTGGACATTCTATAGATTATTTACAAATTCAATATATTAATTTCTGATTACAAAGGAATGTTCAATCAAAACCAATTAATAGAGAAAACTTCTTCTTGATTTCATTAATTAGTAAATTGAATATATTAATATCTAATTACAAACAAATTCGGGAATGTTACGTCAACCGCAAAACATAAAGTTATTTTCAAATTGAATACATCAATGTGTGATTAGAAACATCATACAGCAAGAAGTACTAAATTAATTACAAAATGAATACAGGTAACTCTGCCTAAGCAGAACTTGCCTATTAACTCTTTGTGCATTCACCCGTTAACCCCCTATATGTTGCATTATTAGGGAGTGTACATGTTTGTACGGGAAATCTGTGAAAAAGTGCGAAGGAAACACGCCAACGGATGTTCATCGACGCGAAGAAAACGTAGAATGAGTTAAAGTCAAATACTTGCCTAAGTCGATGTGAGTTTCTGAAACAAATCGTACAAAACCAGTGTTCTTAGCCTCTTCTAAGTTGAAATTCTCATAAGTCGAACAGATTTGTGTGGCCCGAACATATTTGACTTACATGTATGCAGAGTTACCTGCATATTGATACCAGGGCGGTGTTTCAACAAGCCGTTCTTAAAGTTACGCACAACTTTACGTTCGACTGGTATCAGTTCTTGCGCTGAATGCGCGTTATAATGTAAACCATTACGCGTAAGAAGGGGTACCAGTCGAACGTAAAGTCGTGCGTAAAGTCTTTCTTATCTTGGTGAAACACCTCCCAGATGACAAACATTAAATGTTATATTAACCCTTGGACTACTGAATACTGTAATTCCCATAGACTTTGTGCAGGGATTACCTAGTTCCAGTAGTCCATGGGTTAACAGCACATCATATTCAATACAGAAATACATACAAATTTAATAACACAATACAGTCAAACCTGTCTATAGTGGCCATTTAAATTGATTCCCTCCAGGTGGAAATGCATGTTATAGAACCTGTCTATATAATAGAGGCCACCTGTCTATAGTGGCCACTTAAATTGATTCCCTCCAGATGAAACTGCATGTTATAGAACCTGTCTATACAGGCCACCTGTCTATAGTGGCCATTTAAATTCATTCCCTCCAGGTGAAAATGCATGTTATATAACCTGTCTATAGAGGCCACCTGTCTACAGTGGCCGCTTTTCCTGTTTCCCTTGGGGTGGCCTCTGTAGACAGGTTTGACTGTATATTAGAACCTGTCTATAGAGGCCACCTGTCTACAGTGGCCACTTTTTCTGTTTCCCTTGGGGTGGCCTCTGTAGACAGGTTTGACTGTATATTAGAACCTGTCTATAGAGGCCACCTGTTTACAGTGGTCACTTTTTCTGTTTCCCTTGGGGTGGGCTCTGTAGACAGGTTTGACTGTACATACAAATTCAATATGGCAATAAATACAAATTCAATTTCACGATTGATACAAACATTACACAATCTTCCCTGAAGAGTAAGCACACAGTTACCAGTTTCCATAATAATGTAACAACATATGTCCGTGAAAGCACATTTCAATACATAAGATATCATCTTTCTATGAGTTATGGATAATCTACAATGGAAATACACTAATTACAGTCTACATTATAAACTTAAAAAGAATAAGGAGGTGTTGTTCAAAAGTTGCAATTGATCGCAAGTAGCAGTTGATCGCTACGTGCTAATCAAAATCATTGTTTCATGCGCGTCTTGTTAAATCTGCATACCATGTGGAAATACAAATGCGTGTTATAATTTGCAAAGTTGCAGTTAATTTGCAATTGATTTTAAACAACGCCCCCTAAAACACACAAGGTGTACATGTATATAAATGCGTACATACCAACTATTCTATCAATGGGCGGTATTTCACCAAAATAATACAAGACTATGAATGACTGGTATAAGTTCTTGAGCTGAATACTGAATACTAAAAAATAATTAATAATTTAGTAAAAGAACTGGTAAAGTCTTTCTTTCATCGTAACTTGTTGAGACACAGCCCAGGTTAATTTATGTAAGTCATCTGAAAGTTCTGTACACCTAAATAGTAACTTCGCAATTCATTGTTTAAGTATTACCCGATTGGGGATGTTTCGAGTATTATATGAAGATTTGGATCCTCGGCAAAAAAAAAAAGATAATGTATGCTTACACATTATTTCATACAGTCATTGCATTGTTATTATACAAACATGATATGAAAAACAGCCTCAGGTCATATAAAAAATGCAGCTTATTAAAAAGAAATTGTTTCTATAAACTATAAAAAGAGAAAGAAAAAAATGATGCACACAAAATAATGATTCTCGTTGTTCAATGGTGATCAGGTGTAACTTCCAAATGATCATAACTTCCTTACAATTTCCAATACTTTGATTTTAGTTCTGCATCAGAACTGAAAATAGTTCATATCATTCTTTAACACCATTCAAATATTCAAAAAGTTTGGCACTGAAAGCATATAACAGTTTAGAAAATGGAAATTTTTCATCCTAATAAAAAATGAAATAAGGCAGAAATGAAAGATTAAAAACATATAAGAATCAGCAAATTATTGTATTGAAAATAAAAGGTCATTATAAGATGGTGATGAAATTGTATTGAATTAAGTCTATTCTGGCAACTCACTAGTGGAAACAACATCACTGATTTCCCATGGGTCCATTTACACTTGCACTTAATCCTACTATTTTGCAGGGAATAACTCCTTGAAAAGTTCCAAATCTCCCTTTTTCTTATCCAACCACTTTCTACCCGGGAGCATTGTCCTCAAGCCTGTTGCCAATTTGATGATCTTGACATGATCACAGAGCCAGCCAGCGTTGAGGCCTACTCTTTCGCAGGGAATAACTCCTTGAAAAGCTCTCCATCGCCTTTCTTCTTATCTAACCACTTTCTACACGGGAACATAGTCCCGGTAGTCCTCAAGCCTGTTGCCAATTTGATAATCTCAACATGATCACAGAGAAGGCCAGCATTAAGTCCTATTCTTTTGCCGGGAATAACTCCTTGAAAAGCTCCCCATCTCCCTTTTTCTTATCCAACCATTTTCTACACGGGAACATACCTGGTAGTCCTCAAGCCTGTTGCCAATTTGATGATCTCGACATGATCGCAGAGAAGGCCCGCAGTAAGTCCTATTCTTTAGCAGAGAATAACTCCTTGAAAAGCTCTCCATCGCCTTTCTTCTTATCTAACCACTTTCTACACGGGAACATAGTCCTGGTAGTCCTCAAGCCTGTTGCCAATTTGATGATCTCAACGTGATTGCAGAAATATTTTGACTTCATTTGCACAAAAAAAGGTTGATTTTTGCAATCCAATAGTGTACACAGCACCATGGATGTACCATAAGTTATTTCACACTTGCCTTGCTAAATACAAGTAGAAAAAATGTCATTGATACACTATGGCTTCGTTTACACAAATATGAAGTCTCTTCTGGCAACCCACAGGTTCAAACAACATCCTTAATTTACAATGGGTCCATTCACACTTTCACTTAATCCTACTCTTTTGCAGGAAACAACTCCTTGAAAAGCTCCCCATCTCCCTTTTTCTTATCCAACCACTTCCTACATGGGAACATTGTCCTCAAGCCTGTGGCCATGTTGATGATCTCGACGTGATCACAAAGCCAGCCTGCGTTGAACCCTGCGTTGTCATGCTCGATGCGAATCTTTTCCAGTTCGCCTAGATCCAACACCTCCAACTTGAACTTGTCTGTTTGTCCTATTTGATGGAAGAGAAAAGAAAGATTTACACTTGAATTCATTACTTCTTTTGCAGGATTCGGATTAAATTTTGGAATAGCATCCCTGATGTAATCACAGCTACAAATATTTGTAGTCTGCATTCTTTGTTTCCTCAGTCAAGGGGCCTGTGACAAAATAAAAGAAATACAATCAATTGAAAACTGATTGCATCTCTATAATATACATTTGCCTTAGACTTGGGATTAATATTTATTGTAAGTTTAATTGCATAATTTTATGTTACAGGCCCCCAGACAAACATGTAATGTCAATGAAATATTCCTCACACTCCATCTTTATATTTGAGAGAATGTAAGTGACCTGTATATAAAGACCACCTCTCCATAAAGACCACTTTTCTTTATTCCCTAGATCGTAATTTTCATTTAAATGAACCTGTCTTTAGAGACCATCTGCTGTAGAGCCTATTTTCTGTGTCCCTTGGGTGGTCTTTATATTATAGTGCACTTTAATACTTTTCCAATGACTGTACCTACCCTTTTCAAAGAGATCCCTGAATCGTTGTTTTAGAGGTTGTTTCCCAGAGTCGCCATTCTTGCCATAGATTGTGAGAGTAACGTTAGCGTCCGTTCCAGCGCCCTTCTCATCAGCAGTCACAACGATCACCTCGTACTGGACAGGGGCTAGATCTGTATTGGACGATGAACAGCAAATTGGTAATGACATGAAGGCATTAATTTCAGGGCAAGGCTAGTTTCCTACAAAATGACTGTGTGTTTGATGCCAACTCTTTATTCTATTTCACATGTATAAGTTGTTTCATCACTTGTAATCAAACCAGTGCACAATGTCTTTTTTTTTTTACCTCTTGTATTATTCGCTTAACATAATATATAACATATAAACAGAATATAATATGAACAGAATGTTGCCTGCGTATGTCAATGAAGTTTAAATGAATCGATCCCCTTATCCAAATACTAAGCAGTTTCTTAACAGTTACTACTAGCAGTTTTGTTAGCAGTTATTGTCACATGAAAACTGCTAACTGCTAACATAATATACTGTAGCATTTTGCTGGCAGTTAATGGCTTATTAGCCTTTGTAGAGGCCGAAATATTTAAATTAGCTTAACCATTAACTGCTAGTACAAACTGCTCACCAGAAACTGCTAGCAAAAAACTGCCAGCAAAAAAACTGCCAGCGAAAACTGCTAGCGAAAAACTGCTAGCAATAACTGCTAGTTTTATAGCAGTTAACTGCTTCTTAGCCTTTGTAGAGGCCGAATTATTTAAATTAGCTTAACCATTAACTGCTGAGGCTAGCCTAGCCTTTAGCTTAACCATTAACTGATAAGGCTAGCCTAGCCTTAAACTGCTAGCACAATATAACTGCATCAATGAAAATGTTTGTGCTAGCCATTTTTTTTAATGGTTAAGCTCATTTGCATACATATCTAACTTCAAGGTGATAAAATTCACAGCAGCCTTATACCCATATTCAAAACTGTAATACTTTTGTATTTCATCTGCGTATGCAGGGTTCTTGGAACTTGTACATTATGTAGCATACATGTAGATTAATTGTACCTGGTTGCACATAATATTATACAATTCAAGCATTTGTGGGTAGGACTGTACTTCAATTGACTTAAAATTAAGTTAGACAATCATTGAGGCAGTTTCAGCACTTGTCCGAAGGCTTGTAGCGCCACACTTCGGTGGTTATTCCACCTCGTTTGACGCCCAAACTCTTCGGTATACTGACATACACGAACCCTGCGAGGCTAAAACTAGCTTTGCGTAAAGGCTATGGCGCGGACGATGATTGCAAAAAATGATGACAATTAATGCATTCCAAGAATTTGCGTTAAAATTTCGCCAGGAATTACAGTGTAATCGAGATTTACTTCTATCACAACTGAATCTCTATAAAAGAATCATCTGATGCTAATTGTACTAGAGAATTTTCTCAGAAATCAAGAAAATAATAAACGTACAGACAGCAAACGGCTACCACTTTCGTAACTCAACTTTGCGAAAATCTTGAATCAGTGCCGAGTGAGCGCTGTCCAGTTCCACCAATCAGATTACTGAAAACAGACTATGTATATACATGTATCTATGACGTCACTGTCGATCGACGCCTGCATGTCTGCTAAAAAGTATATGAGTGGTTATGAGCGTCTGTGATCCTTATACTTTTCAACGAAGCTGCTAGCATCTGGACAGTCTTGTCATAAACACATTCTTTGTTCATCCGTTTTCGGTATTCTGATTGGTCGACTGGGACAGCGCCCACAGCATTTAGAAATTGACGAAGTTGAGCGACGAAAGTGGTATGCGTTCGCTGTCCGTAAGTTCATTATTTTATTGATTTACAAGAAAATAATTATCTGATATTATCAGATGATTCTTTGATAAATATTTATTAATAAATAAAGAGAAAGTTCTGCTGAAACTTTTTATCCAATAATGGAGAGCTGTGGAGTAAAATGAAGTAAAAAAAGAGCTTGAGCTTTCGATCCTAGCAGAATCGAAATCATAAGCGAAATGATTTCGCTTATGATTAAGATTCTGCTAGGAGCGAAAGCTCAATCTCTTTTTTGACTTCATAAATATAGATTAACATTTGCGATGTAAGTAAATCGCGGTTACATTCTAATTCTCTGAGAAATTTTAACACAAATTCTTATACTGCAGTGCCAGTGTCATCATTTCTTACGATCATCATCTTCTCCATAGACTTTCCACCTACGTGGAGCACTAATTAGGGTGGTTCAGACTCATAATTACCGGGGGCCAGAAAAAGACCAAATATTGAACAAAGACCCTGACAAGTGCTGAGTCTAAATCGAGGCTTCGGACTATAGTATAGTATCGTATGGGTATCCTCCTCTGCGCCAGGTCCCTAGCTCATCTGCGCCTCATTGACATACGCGATAAAACGCTCGCTCGGTGAAAATTCCTGAAAATTTTCAACCGCGTGTATAGTCCACTCATATAAAGGCACGCGTATTAAAAATACGTATTTAACCTATGGCAAATACGCGCTAGAAAAACTCTGTGGCTTGTCTATGCATGGGACTAAGAAAGCCTTTGTGAACATAATTTTTTGCTAATGCAGTCAAGAATTAATTAGGTAGAAAATCATTAGTTTTCTTTTTAATACCAATAATTTTATACCATTTCATATTAATCTTTAGAATTTGGAAGTAAAAAATATAGCGATAAAATTTGATAATTATTGTTTATTTGATTGGCAAAGAGCAGTGCGTGCCTTATGTGTTCCAAAAACTAGCTACTACTATACAGTTTGAAAGACGTTGTGGGAAACTGCATCCTCGTAGCTAGGATTTTTGCACTTTTTTCTGTTCAATATTAATATCTTCATAATCTTCAGAATATTCTCCTTCGAGTGATACCACATTCAGTGCTTGAATGATATATATTTTACTGTTTTGTATTTGCTCAGAAATAAGGTGCGTGCCTTTTTAGACTTCCATTATAAAGTGGATGCAGGGATGCAGAGAGGCTTATAAAGCCTTAAGTTAAGGGACCCAAATATTTTGAACCTCAAAAATGAGAGGGGTGTTTGACATTGTGTCTGGTCAGTTTGCTGAAATATTTCTCACACAGAACCTCTAGGATATTTGTGATAATAATATCAGATTAAAATTGAATTGGATATTCATTGACTCCATGCTTTTTTTAAGCTGAAAGTTTAGGCGTGCAGATTTTTGTGTGCGCGACCTCCCAATCCCATCATCATGATCATAGCGTAGATCAGCACTCACAATTCCAAAAATTCAAACTAATATCTATCAAAATAGAGGCATGGACAAATTTTCAACCATTAATCTAACTTCAAGTACCTTATTTTCTTCCACAAAACATAATATATTACA
>BQKZ01002921.1:0-10153 GCA_036244855.1 Temnopleurus reevesii | reverse complement strand
TGATGATGATGATGATGATGGTGATGATGATAATGATGGTGATGACGATGGTGAAGCTGATGATGATTGTGATAATGCTGATGAAAATTGTGGTGGTGATAAAGATGATTGTGATAATGAGTATGTTGAATGATGATGATGATGATGATTATGGTGATTATGGTAATGATGATGGCAGACCTAATGTGGTCTGAATTGAGAATCCAAATTCTTGATTCATAATTCCAGATGTATTTGACCCTTTGACCTCCCATTTTGACATAGAGGGGAAGGATTATGGCAACAGTAATGATGATGATTATGAATACAGGAATGATTACAAACTATTATGGTCTGAATTCCAAGTTCTTGAATAAAAATTTCAGATGTATTTGACCCTTTGACCTCCAATCTTGAAATAGAGAGGAAGAATTATGGGGACAATAATGATTGTGAAACAACATGATCTGAATTCCAAATTCTTGATTAAAATTTCAAAAACTATATGACCTTTGACCTCTCACCTTGACATAGAGTGACCTCTCCAGTTTCCCATCATCCTTCTTCTTACTCAACCAGCGTTCACAGTGAAACTGGTACGTCTCGCCGTCGTCATCGATGACCTCGACCCGGTCGAGGAACCACGCTGCGTTGAATCCCGAGTTGTCATGACGAATCCTGACCTTGAAAGGCTTACCGAGGTCAACCGCTTCTATGCTGAATTTATCACACTGTGAATAGAGATATTTTTAAAATCATTAGATTGACATGCATATTTTGTTCTTGACCTTGAAAAGATTAGCAAGTCTAATTTACACAACACAAAAACGGAAGGAACCACTATTTCATTTATACTAGGTCCTACATGTTTATTTCTGAAGAGACTGCAAATAAAACTTTCTTGAACGTTGTCTAACACACTGTATATCATTCCCACCAGTTATGTCACTTGTTACGTGATGTCTGTTGCTCCACTTAACCTCTGGAAAAATATGCAAGCATCGAAGTGAAATGGTTAAAAAGTGATACCTCGATTAGCTTATCCGTATTTTTAAGTTAAAACACACTGATTAAGAATCAGAGTGTAAAAGCCAGATGCTCTTAGTAGGTTCATAGTGAACACTGGTATGAAAGTTATGTGTTTTGGACCAATGAGCAGTCATGGTCTGTTTTCTTTAAAAAAAACTTTTGTCTGGAGACAAAGCTCAATAAACCATCCGGATATTTAGTTTTGTGACTGAAAACTAAAACTAAACATCCAAAGGTCGTTTAATTCTGCATGCAGGGGGTCGAGTGTTTAAAAAAATCTCACCCCAAAAAATAACAGATGCCAAATAGAAATTCTCTGAAATTAATCATAGTTTCTAACTTCAGACACAGTATACAAATATGAAGAAATATTACAAGACTATGCAAAACAGAGATTTGACTCATTACAATTCAAAATCAACTCGCAAACAAGAAATCATACAATGTCACCACTGAATTTCCCCACTAAACCTCATGCCAAATGCAACAACATGGACACCAGAGAAAAAAATCCAGTAAAAATCCAGTATAAAAGAAAGAAAAATGGTTTCAAGTGTCTACATGTACACCACACAGAGTCACAAAAATAAACCTCAAATGAATGCCAAAAATGTGGATTTTGTACTTTTGTTTGTTTGTATGTCTATTGTAAATATGTCTTACAATATTTTTGTTTTTAATACTGGGCACAATTCATGCACTAAAACATAAAACCTCAAAGATTTAACCAAGTCAGTATGTTAAAAGTCAAACCCAATTATAAAGTTTTAACTGCAGCATACAGTGTACAAAATAATTTTAAGAAAACAACCTCATTCATTCCCCGATACTCACATTGAGAAATTCCTTTTCATAAAAAAAATAAGATAAAAATAATACTTTATTCTTGTACCCAGTAAAAGGAATACCCTTTTAATGTTGTTATTTAGCAATTATATTGGTGATAGTTAATAAAACTAGATGTTCTCTGGGTGCTTTCAAATGAAAATGTCTTAAATCTGAGCATGCCAATATAAATGTGCAGTTTTATCACTCAATAAATAAATGAGGGATTACTTCCATTCCAAACAAGAAAAAAAAAACATGAGAATAATTTTCTACAACTTCTTTAAGAATTTCAAAAAGTTATCTATTCATTAACAGAAATTCCTTCATTCTTCAAAACAGGACATTGTACTCCAACTTGTAAATCTTAATCTCTGATTTTCTAAGCTGTTTTTCCAAGCTGTCAGAATTCTCAACATAAATGTAGACTTGTGATGAAGATCTTCATGTCTATGAAAATCCAATTCTCCCTCTTGCTCTGTCGAACTTCAAAATGACATAGAGAATTTAAGTCAAAACAACAATTACAATCAGAAGAAAAGACTCTCAACTTACATGTCCCCTCTCAAACTTATCGCTGTACGTCTCTGAGTTCCTTAGTTGTCTTTCTCCGCTGTCTCCGTTCTCACCATAGACCGTGATGAAGACGTTTGCATCTGTTCCTGCCCGGAATGTATCCCCAGTGTAGACGAGAAGCTTATATTGACGCTCTGTGCAGGAAGAGAGCGACATAAAAATGGGTGAATTGGTATTGTACTTTCATAATAAGGTCAGGGACTGATCTTAAGGATTTGCAGGGAAGCTACAGATAGATCTCCTAGAGGCTCACAAGGAGTTTTAGGGGAGCTAAATTGGACCTTCATGTAGCTGAAGACGTTTGCATCTGTCCCAGGGCTGAATGTATCCCCCATGTAGCCGAGCAACTTATATATTTTTTTTGTGTCGAGTTAGACAAAGGATGTTAGTTATTCATTTGGAAAAAACAATATTGAAACAAATGTGCCAATAGCAGTGGCAGGAGTTGGATATAGACTGGTCAATGGTTCGAAACATCAAATGAATTGACTTTCACTCTTATACAACGGCCGACCATTACACATTCCTTCTCCAGTTTCCGTCTTTGAGAAAGAATGTCATTCATTCAGATAAATAAAAAGCGATTGAGATGGATTACTATCAATGTCAGTGGCAGCAGTGGGATACAAACAAGCTTCATCAGGAGCCTGTTATATAATAAAGATATACAATTTTGTGATCTATAGCAAACTCTATTTCCCATAGACTTGCGATTGATATCAATGATACGATTGATTGGAAATCTTTATGTTACAGGGCCCAGGACTCAACTAAACAAAGAGTCGTGTTCCATCGTGTTGCTTCGGGGCTTCTACGTGACAAAGATAAGATCGGGAGAACTGTACAGCTTGTGAAAGTAAACTTACTTGTGAGTGTATTTTGTTTGATTTCCTTTGTCTTGGTAGTTCCATCTTTCTTTGTTTTCTCTTCCGTAACTTGGTCCGGAACCAATTCCCTAATAATCTCGCCGTCATCTTCTTTCCTCGAGAACCAGCGACTGCATGGGAACACATAAGTCCTTGATCCCTGTATGAAAAAGAAAACACAAAACACTGGGTTATTACGAGTTGGGTTTTAGTCCAGGACCAGCTCTCTTAAGATCTTTCTTGGTCTGGTCTTCAGCACCTAGAACAAGTTCCCAAACGATTTCGCAGTCGTCTTCTTTCCTCGAGAACCAGCGATTGCACGGAAACACATAAATATAAAAAGAGAATCACAACACACTGGGTTATAAGCAGTTGGGTTTTAGTCCAGGATTAGCTCTCTAATGATCCTTCTTGGTCCCGTCTTCACTAACTTGGTCTGGAACCATATCCCTAATAATCTCCCCATAATTGTTTTTCTTGAAAACCAGAGATTGTTTGAGAACAAAGAGTTTCTTGATCCCTGTATGAAAAAAAGAACAACAACACACTGGGTTATTAGCAGTTGGGTTTTAGTCCAGGAACAATTCTCTACTTATCATTCTTGCTAGTTTCCTGATCTCGAAGTTGTTTCTCACGGCATCTGGGCTAAAACATTATGCTAATGGGCTCACACAAGTATGCATTGTTGACAAGCCTACTCTTGCATAAATTGGTAGAAATTAGAACTACTTCTACGAGATCATCACACTTCGCTATCTTAACTTGTTTCAGGAACAAACGCAAAGGTGAGCGATGATCATCAGGGGCCTGCAACAATCAATTGAAAACTTGCGATTGATATCAATTGTATGTCATTAGAGTAATAGAGTAAATAAGTTGGTCTTACCTTTTTACCATCCAGTAGTTTCCTGATCTCGACCTTGTTCAGATGCCAGGCTGCACCAAAGCCAGAGTTATCATGTCCTATTCGCAACTTCTCGATTGTATCACCAATGTCTTCAAGCTGGGGAGGAGAGTGTTGTGAAGCAGAAGAGACAGCACATGTATTTAAACAAATTTTCTTAAATATGACGATATAAAAAAGGAGAAAAAAACTGCCCAACACACATCAAAGGACTTTACAGGACGTAAAATCCTTGTTGTGAATTTTCTGATATATTCATCAAAAACTTAAAACTCATGCGATCAGTTTAACTCAAAGACATTTCAAGCAAAAGAAAGTGACAATTTTACCATCCTTTGACTAAAAGCTGAATATTATGCGAAAGAAATCAAAGAATATCATATTCCCAAATGGGGAAAAAATTGAATAATTCTTGCCTTATCCCAACATGGATAACCTCAGGCATTCTCGGGTAGGAATCGAACCCATGATCTCCTGATGACTAGACAGGTGTCTTACCACTAGACCACCGAGAGCCGATGGAAGTGGCGGGCTCGATTCGTGTTAAAGCAGCAGGTACTGCGTAAATATTGATATTATATGGGGAAAACATTCTTACAGAAAGTGAGATCAAGGGATTTGAGGTGTTAAATTCAGAAAACTTTGTCAGGGTAAATACAAGATGGGTGTTTCTATAGCAGTAACAGAAATTAAACTAAATTTTCAACTAATCTATAATGATTTCTTCAGATTACTCATTTATCAATTGAAATTAAATTGTTCTAAGGGGAAAGGCCTAGATAGGTCATTTTGGCCTTTGTCATTCCCCGCCACATTTTGATGGATTGTTTTATTATTGTTCACTTTTTTTAATGTATTTTGATTGTTTTGTTACATGTACCTTGTGTTTTTAATCGATTTGTGGAAATAAAATGAACTGAACTGAACTGAAATTTGTCTATCAGGAAATTATGGTGTATGCAAGTCCCTTACCTCGACAACAAATTTATCCTCACAGGCTCTCTCGAAGCATTCTTTCCTCTTCTTCTTGTTATCACAAAGACTCTTTTGCGTAGTCACGACGTCTCGACCGTACAGGACTATGAACACATCGGCGTCAGTCCCTGCACCGCTGACATCGCTCGTGTAAACAGTCACTTCATACGGCACATCTGAAAATGGAGATATTATGGGTACTTTAAGACTACGAAAAGTTTCATTGTACAAAATGCTTAAGTCTCAGACTATGAACACATCAGTGTCAGTCCCTGCGCCGCTAACATCGCTCGTGTAAACAGTCACTTCATACGGCACATCAGAAAATGGAGATATTATGGGTACTTTTAGACTGAGAAAAATTTCATTCTTTAAAATGCTCATTTTTCCTGAGTTAAATAACTGGTACTGTAAATACTATGAAATGAATTAGATGTCCAACTTACTGCTTGCAATCAATATTTCTCATTATTATCTATATGAGAATTTTAAGCTGTGCAACATTAGGCCATGTTGCACGGCTTCAATTTCACGCATGCGCAAAGCAGTGATCAGCCTTCTGGTACTTCTACAATAATACCGGTAAGTCAAAGGCTAATGTAAAGATAATAATAATTATATTGGATGGCTTTATTTCATGAAATACCTGGAATATTGCACTCGTTAGGATTGGCCCTAACTCGTGCAATATTCCCTGGTATTCCATTCATTGCCATCCAATATTATATAATTAATGTATGTCTCTTTCAACTGCACAAGTGTCAATTGCTGACAGATGCATCCTAATTTTTATTTGCTATGAATATTGGCAAGGTGACTATGAAGGTGTTGCCCATAAACATGAAAATAACAACTTTGTTACCAATTTATCTAATTTCACTTACGTTTCTCGTATTCCTCCATCCGCGACTCAACTGGTAGAAGTTCTCTCTCGATCTGTCCGTCGTCCGATGATTTATCCAGCCACCGTCCGCAGGGGAAACACCATCGCTTGCCAAGAGAGGGCGCATCAATGTCTACTTTTTCCAGCTTCCAGGCAGCAAATCCCCCGGCGTTATCATGCCCAATCCTGAAAAGGGTACCGTTGTAATATTACATAATCGTAATGTACAGTATATAAACTTCATGACTACAGTTACACTATACAACAAATGCCATTATCTACTCCAAAGTTTGGCCATATCTCCACATTTGAAAAAGCTAGAAACTTTGAGCTGATTTCTAATTCAGTGTCACATTGCGATCTCCATTTAGAGCTGTTTGATCTTAGCAAATCTCTAATGTCCTTAAATTGGTAGTGCAAACAACATTTCCAAAATTCCCTACCCACAAGTTAGTCTTGGCCAAATCTATTTACATGTTGTTATTAAATCTCTTTCAGATGTTGTAGTATGAATCTTTTTTTCCCATATCAATTCATAGAGGGGGGGGGGGGTAGTTTATGTTGCTAATTCAAGCATCCTTTAAAGATCAATTTTGGTCTCCAAAATGCTCATTCCGTCTTTGGGTTATGGCTAAAGAGTTAGCCTGACAACGTCAAACAAATCAGAAAATAAATTCAGTGCTCAAAATGATTCCTTTGAGAGGGGTTTGCTACTTTAAAAAAATCAATGGATCTTCTGTAGTTCTTCTATTTCAACTGCCTTTACCACAAACTCAACAGCCGAGATCAGAACGGATGCCAAATATGCCCTTCCCCAATGGACTGAAGTGATCAAAATATCCCAATGGAATTAGGGCTAAGGCTAAAGATTAAGCCTCGTAGCCAACGTCACGCAATTCAGAAAATCAATTCAATGCTAAAAATAATTCCTTTGTATGGAATATGCTACATTCACAAAAATCAATAGATGTGTACCTTATCTTCTGTAGTTCTCCTATATCAACCGCCTCGACAACGAACTCATCCGTGTGACCGCGTTCAAACTTGTCGCGGTACGTTCTCGACGCTTTGAGGAAGTTCTTGCCTGTGTCTCCGTTCTCTCCGTAGAGAATGATGTAAACGTTTGCGTCGGTCCCAGCGCCACGCTCGTCACAGGTGGTCACGTAGATGTTGAACGTTTGCATTGTAGCTGAAAAAAATTAACAAATATTGTTGAAAGATTAGAAGATTATTTTTGGTTAATGAATGCAGAAGCAAGAGGTAATGAATAATGATGATGATCGTGATGATGGTGAAGAATAATGTAGACGTTTGCGTCGGTCCCGGCGCCACGCTCGTCACACGTGGTCACGTAGATGTTGAAGGTTTGCATGGTAGCTGAAAAAATAAACAAATATTGTTAAAAGATTAGAAGATTTTTTTTTTTAGTTGATTAATGAATGTAGAAGCAAGAGGTAATGATATTTTGTAGTGGAGACCGAGATAATGACAAAGACAATGACGAAGATGGTGATAAAGTTGGTGACTACATAAATCATAAAAATTATGAGAGGATAATCAATGTGAGTGTGATAATTATAATGATAACAATGATAGTGATGATGATGATGAAGATGGTAGTGATGATGATGATGATGATACATGATGATGTAGACGTTGGCGTCGGTCCCGGCGCCACGCTCGTCACAGGTGGTCACGTAGATGTTGAAAGTTTGCATGGTTGCTGAAAGATGGAAAGAAAAGAGAAAAAGAGATAAGAAGTTTTTGACTTGATTAATGAATGAAGTGACAAAGGATAATGATATTTTGTAGTGGAGACCGAGATAATGACAAAGATAATGACCAAGATGGTGATAAGGATGATAACAAAGTTGGTGACTATATAAATCATACAAATGATGAGGGGATAATCGATGTGATTGTGATAATTATGATAACGATAACAGTGATGATGATGATGATGATGATGATGATGATGGTGAAGATAATAATGATGAAGGTGATGATGAGGATGACGATGATGATGATGATGACAGAGATGTTGATGATGATGAAAATGAAAATGGAGATAATGCTGATGATGATGATGATTTAGACGTTCCTCACAGGTGGTCACATAGATGTTGAAGGCTTGCATTGTAGCTGAAAAAATAAACGAATATTGTTGAAAGATTAGAAGATTTTTTTTTGTTGATTAATGAATGTAGAAGCAAGAGGTAATGATATTTTGTAGCGGAGACCAAGATGTAGACAAAGATGGTAATGAAGATGGTGATGTTGATGATTATGGTGATGATGATGATGTTGATGATGGAGATAATGATGACGATAAATTATGATGATGATGATAATGAAGATGGTGATGATGATCTATATTGTAGCAGTTAGGGATGATGGTGATGATGGTGAAGAATAATGTAGTCGTTAGCGTCGGTCCCGGCACCACGCTCGTCATAGGTGGTGACATATATGTTGAAGGATTGCATGGTAGCTGAAAAATGGAAGACAACATTTAAGTAAAAAAGAAGGGGATGAAAACCTAGGAACTTGATGAACATAGGGGCAGGGGTGAACAGATCTTGTGGATTTTGTCACAATGGTGATGATGGAAATGATGATGTTGAAGGTTTGCATGCTTGCTAAGAAATGGAAGAGAAAATTGATCACAGATGAGGAGTTATTTTTAGTTGATTAATGAATGTAGGGGCAAGATGTCATGATACTTTGTAGTGGAGACCAAGATAATGACAAAAATAGTGACAAAGTTGGTGAGGAAGATGGTTATAAAGATGATGACGAAGTTGGTGACTTCATGTTTCATAAAAATGATGAGAGGATAATCAATGTGATTGTGATAACGATGATAGTGATGATAGTGATGATGATGGTGGTGACGATGATAACAGAGATGGTGATGATGATTATACTAGTGATAATGGCCATGATGATGATTATGGTGATGAAAATAATAATGGTAATGATGAAAATATAGAGGATGGAGAGAAAAGATGATGAAAAATAAGGAAGGTGCATATGACTATTATGAGAAGAAGGTTATGATAATGAGGACCTTAAATGATGGTGTGAAACATATTGATTTCTAATCATAAAGGCCCCCCTTCTAACCGGTATATGCAGTTGACAAAATATCAAACATACTAGAAATCACTACACAATGAAATGACAAAAGGGGAATAAGCGGGGTTTCTGTGATGATGGTGATGGTGATGATGTAGATGATGTTGGAAATGATGAGAGATATCTTCAAAGTTCCTTACATTTCAGCTCGAGACCGATATCCTCTCGAATCGACGTTGATGATTTCTTTCTCTGCAGAGCTCTATTAATGACATCCTTGTCAACTGGAATGAGCTCTCGTGCGATCTGACCATCATCGCGATTCGTTGCTAACCACCGCTGGCATGGAAAGTAGTACCTGAACAGGATTAGAAGTGAAATAAGATGCATAATCATAAGTTTCAATAGTAATAATGATAATGAATGGCTTTTATATAGCGCTTATCAATTCATAAGAATTCCCTATATGCCCTAAAGATGTGGGACTGTTGAAATATTGCATCATTTTAACAGCTTTTTCTTTCATTTGCGT
Source organism: Temnopleurus reevesii (assembly GCA_036244855.1). Taxonomy (NCBI): domain Eukaryota; kingdom Metazoa; phylum Echinodermata; class Echinoidea; order Temnopleuroida; family Temnopleuridae; genus Temnopleurus; species Temnopleurus reevesii. The sequence continues at coordinate 506 of BQKZ01002921.1, read as the reverse complement.
ACTAATAGACCCCCCTGCTTGAGTTTTATAAAGCTATAAGGGATGCTCATAGCAACTGGGCGAGCACTGAAGTTCAGTGTTAGCTGGTTCATCTTTGGTGGCGGCCCTAGTCATTGAACCGGGTTTTTAAGAAATATAAGAACGACTGGTATCAATTCTTTTGCTGAATGATTCACAGTCATATAAGAATAACATGCTCAAGTCTATCTGAGAGTCATTCAAGAGGGTGTTTGAGGAAGCTTATCGCAGCGTCAATTCAGTCAGTGCCGCCTTATCCAACAGAATCAAAACTTTCAACTAGATAAAAAGCATGGTCTCAGATTGCTCCTGTCGTCATTGTCGGAGAATAAGTACTTGGACTGCAACAAGCTTCGTGGAGCATTCACCTGACCAGTAATATCTTCTGTGTAAAACAACTTCCAGAGCGGTGTTCACCAAGTTACGACTCACAGACTTTACGAACGACTTTACGGACGACTGGTATCCCTTCTTGTGCTGAAAGATCA
>BQKZ01002920.1:34309-55128 GCA_036244855.1 Temnopleurus reevesii | reverse complement strand
TGCAATTAATTGTATCTCATTGGTACACATTTTGCCATAGATTTACGATTATTATCTATCGTAAGTTTGATTGCACCAGCCTTCTATGTTACAGGTCTCATAAGTTCATGTCATGGAATATCTAATGCCACTACACTGTATACATATTGGCAACTTCCAAGCCTGACTTTAAATGCAATAAGACACCCATTCACATGTCATTCAATGTTATTCAGAGCAAAAACAATCACCAGTTAAAATGCAAAATGGTCCAAAAATTGAAAATATTGCCTTTTCCATATTATACATGTAGCTTTTTCAAGCTTTTAATCTTGGTGTTAGCACAGATGATTACTACACTGCAATCTTACAAATTACTTTTAAATCCTGTTCTCCCTATATTTTATGGTAAATTTTCAAGAAAATTGGATTGACAGAGGAAGTGATTAATATAATAGCCTTAGGACTAACAGAATAAACAAGAATGAACATTTAATGACATATCATACTACATGTGTGCTGATATTTTAATGGTGGTTCAACCCTACTCTAATTATTGGGCTTAATCTGACACCCTGTACCTGTTAAGAATCGTGCAACTACTCCTGCACAAATGATGGGTAAATGACAATAGTAGATGATGATAATAATAATGAAATTTCCCAAAATGGTCCAGGATTGCGTGAAAATGTGCACTTATATATTTCCACAAAATCACCTTTTCTAAATATCAGCATATGAGTGAACAATGTACATGTATAAAAATGTATGTGACTATAAGCTTTATATCTTATATAAATATGTGTATCATAGAATGAAAATTTACAATGCATTTAAATGGAAATTTTGTGAGCTTGTAAATATCGTATTGTAAATAAGTTAAAACAATGAACTTGTTAATCTAAGGGAGTGTTGTTCAAAAGTTACAATTGATCGCAGGTTGCAGTTGATCGAAACGTGTCAATCAAAATCATTGTTTCATGGGCGTCTTGTTAAATGCACATACCGTGCGTGAATGAAAATGCAAAGTTGTTATTGATTTGCAGTTGATTTTGAACAACATCCCCTAAAAGAATCACTTTAATTATCATTGTTTAGTCCACCAATACATGTAAAATGTAGAAGATAGTGAGGAAAAAACATTAGCTCTAGAAATTACAACGAAATTAAAGGAAGGTAATTATGAAGAAAAAAGAGCTAATTGGTGAAATTGAGGAAACAGAATGTGCTTGTTATAATTATAGGTATCAACCCAAATCCACCCAATTTTGTATTTTTTACACAGATACACTGCACATTCTTGGAGTCATAGATTATAGGTCCAAAATTGATCTTGGCGAGATAATTGTGACATAATAATAAAAAAAAACCTATATAATTGTGACATAATAATAAAAAAAAAACCTATATTTTTCACCAGGCCACTTAATTTAAGACAGACAAAACAATAACTTTTCTTGTAAGATAATGCTAAAAGTACCCAAAAGTACAGTGTCTTTTGTGTGTTATTTGGTGTCAATTTGGCAGAAAAGTGTGAGACTGCAATATAATGGATCAAATCAACTATTTCTACCATTTAAAATGTATCTAAAAAAGGTTAAATCACAGCAAAATGGAAATGGAGAAAAGAGGAATAAAATTGAAAAAAGCAGAATAAACCTAGACAAAAGAGGAATAGTATGATGAAATATCATGGGAGAATGTTAGATGATTTAAACAAAAAACCCACTCATGCTATTTAGGATGGGCATATTAGTGATCTTACATATGATCTATCATGTCATGATGAACATGGACAAAAAATGGGCAAAATGAACAATTGCCCATTCAAGTCTTAATAATGATGTGATAAAATGATACAAAATATATTTCCTTCCTTGATATTCAGCGATCATTTATTTGCTAAATACTGTATAGCGGGAAATTTTTGTGGGGGTTTAATTTTTGCGGTGAAATTGCCGACTGCAAATTTTAGACCCGCCAAAATAATCCCTAATAGTTTGGACGCAGTAATTCACACAGTGCATTTTGAAGTGGCACGATAGTGCTATCAATGTTTCAATCGGTGTATATTTGAGTCTCTAATCATAATCTCAAGATTATTCTGTCATTCTTTATAATTTTTCAGCATTTAAGATAATTCTTTTGTAGTAGTAATCCCTTTCTGTTAATTAAAAAATCTTTATTAGTCAGGTCCGTAGATTATACTTTTCTTCATGGTTTATGTATGCGAATTCAATACCCCCTGAAAATGTTCATGGACTAACCAACTGCGAAAAATTAACACCACAAAATTATCCCGCTATACAGTAATCTATGAGAATGGAAACTTTTTTTTCTGTTAGAGCAATTATGAGGATTTCAATATGGGTTTATATATTTTGTCCACATCTCTTTATTTCATGTTAATAGTGTTTTCACACCACACTCTCTCCAAAGCCAAATTCTTATCAATGTAAATGCACACTATACCTGACCCCCGATGATGAGTTATGCCAAGAATAAATTCTACAAAAGTAAAGGAATAAAAATTATATCTAGCAAATCATAATAAAAAATGAAATGTAGAATTAAGAAATGATGGAGTTAAATATGACTGATGAAAAATATCAATTATTACATCAGTTATCATGAATGAAAAATATCTCATATCAAATAAATACATGTAGATGTTTTCTGGGAAAACACACCGAATGGTTATCACTCAATGTTATAAATTCATGATTAAAACAAAATATTGAACATGAAATAGAGACTTCATCAAAGACACATAACATACTACAAATGAAGGAGTGCAAATCTTTCTCAAATTACATACATTTACATTTAATTCGAGCTTGCAAGTATACATTAAAAATTGTGAGCAAATTTGAGGTTTACTACCCAAGTTATGTCCAAAGAAAAGGGAAACACACCTTTGGTTATAAAAGGGTATGAAAGCAAAAACCAACAATAAAAATTCCATATAAAAACTAAAAATTAAAAATGAATATTAGAATCTCTTTGTCAAATGTCTTCCTTATTCTGTGCAAATGGAGTTTTTCATGTCCCTTTTCAAATTGCTTGTGATCTGTCATGCATTTACAATGCAGGGCACCCTTGGCAACAGTGCTACATGTAGTACGTGTACTTATAAAAAAGTGAGAAAAAAATTGTACAACATAAGGCTAAAGTAACTGATCTTGACTGATTTGTGGCTCATTCAGTAGAGCATTCTCCTAACAACCGGAAGTTCCAGGGTTCGATTGCCGGCCATGTCATACATGTACCATAAGACATTAAAAGATGGAAATAACTGCTACCCTGTCTGGCGTTCAACAGCGGTTGCCATGATCTAATTTCGGCTACAATCTAAGAAAATTTGGAGTTGACTTTGTCAGAATCATTTATCATTATTCATTTATGGTTTTATCTTTAAGGGGAATTAAATAAAATGTCTCAGCAAATGATCTAATTTCAGTTACAATTCAAGAAAATTTGCAGTTGACTTTATAAAAACATCTTATTTATTTATTGTTTTATCTTAAAGGGGAATTTCATGAAATGTCCGAGCCCACAGATTAATTTCAGCTACAATCTAAGAAAATTTGGAGTTGATTTTACCAAAAACATTTATCATTATTCATTTAATGTTTTATCTTAGAGGGGAAATAAATTAAATAAGAGGGTGAAGTTCCCATTTATTGTGTACTCACCCTGGGGATAAGACCTCCAGTGATCTTCGTTTGTCAAGCCGGATACTGCAGGAGGAAAGTGCAACAGACATACATGGTCAAGTGAGCTTTGATGGTGTCCACGGTGGTGCTAGTGTGAACAGGACAATGTTTAACCAAAATCGTTCTTCAAGTTAAGAAAGACTTTAGGAAGACTAAAGTACGTTAATTGAGTGTAATACATTTGAGATTCTTGATCATTCAGCACAAGAACTGACACCAGTCATTCTTAAAGCCCAAGTATAGTATTAGTAAAGATTAAGAAATGTGAATTTTGGGGATGTTTATCATGACACATAATTCTTATACACATTTTGAGACCATAGCATATTTTTTACGAACTGATTCTTTTGAAAATTTGAATTTGGCTGTTACATCATATTTAGCGCCCTCTCTTGGTTATAACAAGACAATAGAATGATAAAAAGGTATGCACAGCAATGAAATTCTGAAATTTTCATCCAATTCTGTGCATGAGAAGTTGTCCTTTATCAAGAAAGAAAATGTCGAATTAGTGTGGTGCATACGACATTAAAATATTTTGCACATTTTAGGTTATAGCTTTTCCAAAACTCGTTCATTTTTTGCACAATCTTTTGTGCAACATGTTCATGATACTATATTTCATTTTATATAGATTTTAAGACAAAATTTGGCAATATAAAAATATTCGCTTTTACCAGGCTTTAAAATCATTCTTAAAATCTTTCATAACTTGGTGAAACACCACCCAGATGGCATGCATTCACCAAGTGATAACAGAGAAGGGGAGTGGATAGGAAAAGTGAAGGTAAATAGGCAAATCATTTCAAGAAAAATTGAGTGGAAATTGCTATGAAACTTAACATATATTTTGCAGGTAACCAAAATTAGAGCAAATCTGACAATATGTGATGTGATTTCAATATTTGTGAAGGGAGTGATTGGCAATATACTTATACTCTCGTGAAACTAGTGACAAGTTTACAATAATAGAAAAATCATTTTGATCTCTGATATTAAAGCACCATCAGTTACCACTCTATTGGGCCATTCTTGGTGACATACAAGACTTAAATAGAGAAAAATCTTGATTTTCATAAAGTTATAACTTTCAGACACGTAGAGATAAAATGTTTACCCTCTTGCTTGAAAATGTTAATTGTTCTCTAAAATAGGCCGATTCAATTTTAGAATAAAAAAAAAAATTGAAATGTGGCTTCACAGAGAAGTAGTATTTGGCCCATATTCCGATAGTAGTGTTCAAGTTGACCCGATACTAAGCCATTGTTATTCAGACCCGGGCTCTAAAAAAGTTTATTGGTCTGAAAGACACTCACTTAGACCTGGGTTAAGTTAAACCTCACTATTAGAATATGGGCCCTTAAGTTTAATATCAATTATAATACTGCGAATGTTCATAAAGACAAGAAATTACTACTGGTTTCAGGTACCTATTAGGGATCGGCTCATCGAAATATAAAAATAATGACCTATCAAGATTGTTATTATCTCTGTGAAAAAAGGACCTCCTTCCAAGGGATAGATGACATTTTGCTCACCTTGTGACAGCGTCTGCCTCATTGAAGTTGGGAATCTTTACCATTTGGAAACAATGCTTCCATAGGAAAATCATAGAACACTTTCTTTTAAAAATCAAGATATCAATTTTCCTCACCTTGTGACAGCGTCTGCTTCACTAAAGTTGGACATTGTTGAAGCAATGGTTAGGGGAGATTCTGGACGGCTTCCTGGGCCAGCTAGTGGCACTACATTGAAAGAGAAACATATAATTAATGAACTATCTGTGACAGACATGACCACTCACTGAAGTTGGACATTGTTGAAGCAATGGTCAGGGGAGACTCGGGACTGCTGCCTGGACCAGCAAGTGGCACTACATTGAAGAAGAAACATAAAATTAATAAACTATCAAGATTGTATCATATCTGTGACAGACAAGACCACACACTGAAATTGGACAATGCTGAAGTAATGGTCAGGGGAGACTTGGGACAGCTTCCTGGACCAACCAGTGGCACTGTTGGCGAAAACACAATTGTCAAATTAACCTGCATTTTTTTTAATAATCGACTACGCAAAATCAATCACCCTATTTCATAAGAGGCACTACAGTGAAAGAGAGAATTCAATTTGATAATATATCATTCAAAATGAAAATATTTGTCTTATCTATCTTCTTTACTTTTCTTTAAATAGATTATCTTGTTTAAATTTGTTTCGTTTTGTTAAGGCGACCCCAACTCAAGCTAATCTTTCAGGGTACTCGCCTCCTCTGATCGTACTAATTTGTCATATTTATTTCATATTGATCATGTTTGTGGAAAAGGAAATAAATGTTTAATTAAATTCAACTTGTATTTTTACTAGCTATGTGATACTAAACTTTAGTTATTTCATTAGACCCATAACATGTCAGTGTTTGTTATATTTGTAGAGAGACTTTCAAATGTAAAAAAAAAATAACATGTTGAGTCTCTTTCATTCTGCAATTTTAACTCACTAACTATAAAAGCATGGTAGACACAGGCACTACTTAAACGTTTGCATTTTAACTTTCAGAATGTTTTTAATGAAATTTTGCCACATCGGAAGTCCGTCCAAGACATTTTTCCCTTGATTTTTCATGTAATAGTTTAACTTTGCTTTAAAATTTCAAAATACACCGAGATGAAATTCAAATAAAAATGTTCTCAAATTTGAAGGTAATTTAGCCCTACATGCATTAAAAAGCCCCAACTATTGACTCACTTGAAATGCTTCTGTCATGCCGGTAGTCAGTCCCTGATATTTTCTTGCTTAGTTTCTTGTTCTTGATGAGAAACGGATCTTGAAGAAGATCGTAAGCTGTGGCTCTCCTCTCAGGGTCTGGCTCAAAACATCTACATTGTGAAGAATAAAGATTCAAATCATTAATTGTTAACTAATTCTAATTCAATTTATTTCACATTTCTTTGAAAATACATAAAATTACCAATCAAATGCACATTGTCAATAAGACAAATAATAATACAAGTCGTAGCATAGAATCGTGAAAAGGAGATAGAAAGATAGATGATAGAAAGATTTTATTTCAACACGGTAAAAAACCCAAACAGATACAGAGTCTGGTTTACATTGGGGCCGTGCCATTAGCAGAATATACAAGGTAAAATTATACTCAAATTAAAATACATATATAATACAAATTAAGAAGTGTGGAGGATGTGGGGATTAGCAAAGGCCATTGACTTTATATCAAAAGTTAATCCCAAAGTTTAACACACTTCAAAAAAAAACATTACAAAAAAGTAACATTAAATAAAGATAAAGATATGTCCCTCCCATCGCCCCCATTCCCCAATTGTAGCTTAAGACTGATCAGTATAGAGAAGAAGAAAGAGATCAAAGAATCAAATTATGAATTAGGAATGGATGTTGGAAAAAAGGGATTCTAAGCTGTCGCTATCTTCTCTGGATCAAGTAAACACTGTGAAGAAGAAAAATACAGTATGGACTTGAAAATATCTTCCCCATCCCAAACAAATAGAACATAATGCATTTAAGTTTCCAAGGGAATATAACCTAATGATGAAATATTTTGGGACCCTAATGTAAAATAACCTGATATTAACCCTATTCCAACTGGGGGGGGTCAATTTGACCCCCCCTCCACAAATTTTGTGATCACGCGGCCGCGCAAAATCTTTTCACCGCGAGACTCGCTGACTTTTTACTTTCAAGTCTTGCACAACTTTTAAGACTATTTTCGCGAAAATCGGGCATATGGTTACGTCGCCGCACCACTTTTTGTATATGCATGTCAGACCGAAAATCGCTCAAAAACGTGATTTTGTGTACAAAGTCAATGTAACTTGGGATTTCAGTCTGAATTCATAATGATGTAGCTATTTTTAATTTTATGGGTTATAATTAATTCATTTTAGCATAAATATGCTTTAAAAATGTTCTGCAATAAATTCCATCCAAAAAACAATAGAAAACAAAAGGTCGAAAAAACAATGAAATACATAAGAAATTCATAAAACAATAAAAAACAAAGAAATACCTTGTCACACCAAATTTTTTTCCAAGTAGTATTGTGAGGAATAATATGCAGAATATTCATACCAAAAATGAGCTTTCTAGGAGCTTCAATGAGTGAAATAGAACAGAAAATATGATTTCATGCATATATTTGCATAATTAATTAATTAAAAATAGAAATCATTAATTTTCAGAAAATCAAACTATACAGTCATGTAGTTTACACTCTACACTATGCGCGTGCAAAATTTCGCGGCGATCGCGCGATCCACGGCCGTGATTTGTTGGGGGGGTAAAATTCCCCCCCCCCCCCCCAGTATAAACTTGGTCTGAAAAAGCCCAGTTAAAATAGGGTTAAAGGAACTGACCTGAGAATGAAATCTTTAACTGGGTTTGACAGACTATTAAACAGGAATCTCAGGATGATCTTTGTAGAACCCAACTGCAAACAAGACCACTTGAGATGATCCAAGCTGAAGACATTTTTTTTCACAGATATTTCCCGACACCCAAAAAGTTTGCCCGAAGCTTGTCCGTCATAGCAATATACATGTATATTATTGTATGCACACTTGATTTCAAGTATTGCAGTTCAATTGTTACTAATAGGTTAGGACATCAATAGCTATGTTCTGTGGAAAGAAACATGCATAAACTTTAATATATTAGTAAACAGGCCTATTGAGTTGATTAAATAGGTAGTGGGCCCCCCAGAGTAAAATAAGCTTCTAAAGGGACATACCTGAGAATGAAATCCTTCGCTGGGTTAGAGAGACTGGCTGGAATCTCAGGATGATGTTTGTAGAACCCAACCTTGAACATGGCTGCTTGTGGAGATCCAAGCTTAGGAAATAATGAAATGAATTATAAAAAAAAATTATGTAAGAAAAACTAATGGAACATCCACGATGTATCCCTGCACTATAATTATTTCAAGATATTGACTCAAGGAGTTGCTACAATTGTGGAGATGTACTGCCAATGAAACCATGATGATAGTTCAACTTTATTACATGAAGAGGTGATATTCCTCCATAGAATACAATCATCTTAATAAATAATACATTTTCAAGTGTTTCTACACTGAGTATTTTCTGTCTTCATGCAAAACATCTACCGTCACTTTTGTGAAAAACCTAACATACTTTACAAAAAGAAATGCACACCCCTTGACCATCAGTAAACAAACTGCCAAGATATTATACTTTCCTTGGAAGTTTATCACCTCATTTTCATCTACCTTTCATCAAATTTACCATCAGAAAATGTGAAAAAGCAAGAGATACCAATATTTTGGAATATTAATCAAGATTGCGGATAGCTAAGCCAAAAAGTTAGTAATGGAAAAAAAATAATAACAAAAGACATCTTCAACAAGTTAACATTGAATTTGCACAGTTGATATTCTCAACAATATTTCAGATGCCTGGAAGCTCTAGAGATTTGAAAATTAAAATAAATAATCCCTAAATGATTATAGAGCTTACCTCAATGAAAGGGGGTTTCCCTGTTGCCATCTCAACAATTGTACATCCCAAGGACCAGATGTCAGCCTGTCATATAAGAGATGAAGAAAAAAAAACAATAAATAATATTTCATTTGTTATGGAAGAAATTCATCAAGATGGTGAAATGATTAAATTGATAAGATTCTCTTATCACATTCCAAAATTTACCTGTATTAGTTTCAATATCTCGGTTCTCATATTTCCCTCAACCTCTCGGGAGAGGCGATTTAGTGCCTCAAACAACATTAATCAGGACCGGAGAGTATACCGACTGTCTGACATCTACAGATCAGCGATCGGTAAATTGGCAACTCAAGACAAATATAAAATCGGGAACTAACATCAGTTCAAAATTCTGAGGAAGGTGTCAGAACCAAGACATCGAAACGGGAAAATTTCTTGAATATTATAGAACGTTATCTGTCTCAATACTTCATTTGACTGAGGAAACATGTAAATTTTACATTGCAATCATATTGTTCAATAGTATAAATTCTGCATTATATTTCCGAACATTCAGTACATGTCCAAAGCATTGGACATAAAGCATGAACATTTTCCTGTTGGTTTGCACTCTGAATATTGTTGCACTGATATTAAATTTTACAACATACATGCATATCCTCCTTGTAAAGTTTCATGTTTTTCAATCTGTATCACACACTCAGTTCATAAGTCAGTTTTGAAGTGCAAATTTCCAAATGAAATTTCAATTTATGTATTCATTTAACAATAGTAATACTTACAGGAGCGCCATGACCTCTAAGACCTTTGTCGATCACTTCTGGAGCCATGTATTGAAGAGTACCTATATAGCAAAGAGCAATGTGGAGTCCATATCATATTGTATCATTTTATATCCAACGAGCATTTACCAGTTTCCTGCATGGCGATATGGTTAAATAGTTGAAGATGCAAAGGTGTGCATTTGATGTTGGAGGCAAATCGTATCTCATCTAGAAAGGATAGAAATATGCAGATATCTCTGCAAAATTATAATGCACTCTTCGCAGACATTGTGCATGTAGATCATATGTTTCAATGCTCATTCAGACTTTGTAGATGAGATTTTCATAGAAAGATTCCTCTGCCCTAATGTTATGGACAGTATTTTTGTCCATATCAAGGTTACTTACACAAAGGCAATGTCTGTTTGCCATGCAATGACCTTTGAATGAACTTACTGCTGGATGGATTGTCTCTTCGACATCCCAAAAACCGAAATCTTTATTATTCCAGTAATTTTAACTTAATTGATTTCCTATAATATTCATCCATTTGATATATTACCTGACCATCAACTCATTCATTTGCTTCATAAACCTTTGAATGAACTTGGCTTTGGATTAAGACCAGCGTCGTGGTGTAGAGGTTCTGACTCTCGTCTTTCAACAGAAGGTCAGCGGTTCAAATCCCACCCATGGCATTAATTTTCTTCAATAAGAATTTCATCCACATTTCGCGGCACTCAACTCAAGTGAAAATGAGTACCTGGCAGGAATCAATTCACTGGTATGCTTGAGCGTCTCGGTGGTTTGCTCTACAGTTATAGCCAGGGTAATAATATGGTACCTAGTATCAAGGGCAATAGAGTATATGCATATAGTGATTGCAGTAGATAAATGGACTTATTATTATTATCCAACAGACTGAGATCCTCTCTATTCTACAGTGTGTCTCAATAAAAACGTAACACTTTTGAAATGGTTGGCAAATTGAGCATATATGGTTTTATGAAGAAATGTTGATATGTATAGAAAGCTGAAGGATTGACCTTTCTAATGATATGAAAAATTGGAAAAAGGAATCATGCTTCGATGAACAGTGTTCACTTTAGTTAGATGTATGTAAATTTGCCTGCGCAGGATTTTCCTTCCAATTTTTGACAAGTAAGCTACTTGTAGCTTACAAAAAGATTTATCTGAGATATTTAGGATCGATGGATCAACAGGGTATTTTGATTACATTGAATACCATTCCTTTTGCTCTGTTATTTATCAATTCCGAAAACCACCTCCCCCACAAACACACACACACGCACACACTTCCACTCCCATCGTATTGTAAAAAAAAGTTAAATCTTTTTATGTAAGATGTTCATGTTTTTATTTTCTTCTTATTTACAACTGCTTTGTTCATCTTAAAATGAAAGATCTGACAAAAATAATCGATGGACATGTTATCCCTGCCCTTGATAGACTTGCAAGGTATCGCCATGGCAGGAATGGACGGTTCCGACGTGTACGGTGGGCGCAAGATGGGGCACCTTGCCATTGCTGCAGAACACCTCACCCAGCTCTTCAGTGATCATATGAAGTTGAATGGCATCCACGTTAACCTGATGCCTCTCGACTTCTTCTTCGGGGGATGGCTCAAGATTAAGGTCTACACCACATCTCCCGACACGAGATTGATGTCCTTAATTCGTCAGGACAGAGCAACAGTCAGGTCAGGAGAGCTGACATGCTGAAATGGGCAAAATCGTGTATCGAGAGAAAAGGTGGACGTCGATCATTAATGTGAAAGACTTAATTTTACCGGTACGCTTACTCAATCGATACTTTGGAAGCCGTGATATTCAGGCAAGAAGAAAAAATAACCATGTGGACTATGGACTGATTACCTTTGTCAGATCCTTATTTCAAGATGAACAAAGCAGTTGTAAATAAGAAAAAATAAAAGAAACATGAACATCTTTAAACATTAAAAAGACTCTTTTGTTATACCCGGTACAATAAGATGGGAGTGGAAATGTGTGTGTGTGTGTGTGTGTGTGTGTGTGTTTGTGTGTGCGTTTGTGTGTGTGGGTGGGGAATTGGCGGTGATGTTTCGGGATTGATAAATATCAGAGAAAAAGGAATGGTATTAACGGTATCTAAAATACCCTGTTGTTTCATCGATCCTGAATATCTCATATCGACCTTATTGTAAGCTAAGCTACAAGTAGCTTACCTCTCCAAAATTGAAAGGAAAAATCCTGCGCAGGCACATTTTCATACCTCTAACTTAAATGAACACTGTTTATCGAAGCATGATTCTTTTTTCAAATGTTTCATCTCATAAGAAAGGTCGATCCTTCAGCTTTCTATACATATCAACATTTCTTCATAAAACTATATATGCTCAATTTGCCAACCGTTTCAAAAGTGTTACGTTTTTATTGAGACACACTGTAGTATCATTGACTGAATTCATTTATTCATAATTATTCATTCATTAGATCTACTATTTACTCATTAATTCATTCATACACAAACCTTTGAATGAACTAGCTGCTGGATTGAGGCCAGCCAGTCTCTTGGACGTCCCAAAGTCCGAGATCTTGACCACTCCGCTGTATGTGTTGACCAATACATTGTCTCCTTTGATATCTCTGTGGACAATCTTTTGATCATGCTGAAAACGTAGGAAGGAAGTGAAAGAAGAGAATATTATATTTTGTCTATAAGAATACAACAATACTTGTCCCTTGCTTATGCTAAATATTATATTATAGGGAAAATGTTGAAGAAGACGAGACATACTTTCAACTTTGTAAATTGTTTGTTTGATTAGTTTTTGGAGACTCATTGTGATTTTGATTGTTTGAAATGTATTGTACAAAGAAGTAGAATGGCAGAAAATATTGAGAAATGTTAATAATCTTAACAACTTAAATGGGGTATTCCATTAGTGATTAGAAATTACATTGAAATATATTCTTACACAGAAGAGAGCTTTCCTCTCTTTAAAAATGTGTTCTATTGAGCCTATCGAAAAGGCATCCAGTTCATAGTGCTCTCTTCAGGGTTCCAAGAACAGCATCATATATATCTTTGGATATATGAAGAGAAATTGCCTCTTACCAAATATTTGAGACCCTCTAGTATCTGTTTGGTGTAGTAGATGATTGTATCCTCATGATCTTTCAGAGGACCCCATTTGGATCTCAGTAAGGCTGACAGACTCCCTAAAAATGAAAATAAACAACACCAAAATACATAAAAGCCATACTGATCATGATACACATTACTCAATAATATCATGTAGGATCATATATTTTTGATATTTTTCACAATCTTCTTTCACATTTTCTTCTTTTTCTTGAAAAGAAAAGAAAAGAAAACTTTAATTTTCTCTTCAAGTATAATATGGACATATTGATTCTGCATGCATTTTGGGACTAATCTTGTTGAGTCCTGTCTACTTTTCTTTAAAAGGAACAAAATAGGAAATTTTGAGTAAAAAGTGAATGGATAGTTCTCCATGTTGACAGCCATTTTGTGCATGAAGGTCGCCAATTCAAGAAGCTCATGAGGGTGGAAATCAAAACATTGAAAATCAATAACTTTTGAATGGATTGTCAAATTTTTCATAGTTTGATAATTGTAATTTTCTCCATCTTCTGAGAGCACATCCATGTCTAGGCAATGTTCCCCTTTAGTCAATACTTACCACCAGGTACTTGTTCCATGTAGATCTTGAATGTGTTGCCTTCGATGTCAGAACCTAGATACTTGACAATGTTCTTGTGACTCAGTCTCGAGTGAAGTAAGATCTCCTCATGTAGGGGCTGGACCTCCCTGTAAAGAAACATAAATGTTCAACATTAGAGTGTAATTATGTTACTGTAGATCTTGAATGTGTTGCCTTCGATGTCAGAACCTAGATACTTGACAATGTTCTTGTGACTCAGTCTCGAGTGAAGTAAGATCTCCTCATGAAGTGGCTGGACCTCCCTGTAAAGAAACAGAAATGTTCAGCATTAGAGTGTAATTATATTAGATCTTGAATGTGTTGCCTTCGATGTCAGAACCTAGATACTTGACAATGTTTTTGTGACCCAGTCTCGAGTGAAGTAAGATCTCCTCATGAAGTGGCTGGACCTCCCTGTAAAGAAACAGAAATGTTCAGCATTAGAGTGTAATTATATTAGATCTTGAATGTGTTGCCTTCGATGTCAGAACCTAGATACTTGACAATGTTCTTGTGACTCAGTCTCGAGTGTAGTAAGATCTCCTCATGTAGGGGCTGGACCTCCCTGTAAAGAAACATAAATGTTCAGCATTTGAGTGTAATTATCTTGAATGTGTTGCCTTCGATGTCAGAACCTAGATACTTGACAATGTTTTTGTGACCCAGTCTCGAGTGAAGTAAGATCTCCTCATGAAGTGGCTGGACCTCCCTGTAAAGAAACAGAAATGTTCAGCATTAGAGTGTAATTATATTAGATCTTGAATGTGTTGCCTTCGATGTCAGAACCTAGATACTTGACAATGTTTTTGTGACCCAGTCTCGAGTGAAGTAAGATCTCCTCATGAAGTGGCTGGACCTCCCTGTAAAGAAACAGAAATGTTCAGCATTAGAGTGTAATTATATTAGATCTTGAATGTGTTGCCTTCGATGTCAGAACCTAGATACTTGACAATGTTCTTGTGACTCAGTCTCGAGTTAAGTAAGATCTCCTCATGAAGTGGCTGGACCTCCCTGTAAAGAAACAGAAATAATCGTTGATGTCAGAACCAAGCTTAATATTTGACAATGTCAGAACCAAGATATTTGACAATGTTCTTGACTCAGTCTTGAGAGTAGAAAGAAATTGGAAGAAAATGAAGCATTAGAGCAGAGGGTAATTAAAAGGAAAATTTTGTTTTCATGCCAGAACCTAGCACTAGTTCTCCTTACTGTACCTCGCTATGAAGGAAAAAGCTTTCGGAACCAAGAAGATATATGAAAATGTTTTTATTTACACACCTACAGTGATACAAATGATTTGATTTGCGACCAGTTAAAATCATTCAACACTTGTCAGAATTAACCTGTCTTCCAAAAATACTGGTAAACAATTCCTAAATATTTTCAAAACATATATCTGGTATCAACAGATGGGAAACTAGATTGAGATGTTAATATTAACTTGCACAAGTAACCATAGAACATAGATGAAATATTACAAACACATATTAAAGAAGATGGTTGCGTACGGTGTGTCAAATGAAAGTACAGGTGACATAGAAGCCCCAATATGGAGGCATCATGGTGTAGTGGTTCTGACTCTCGGCTTTCAACCAAAAGGTTGTAGGTTTGAATCTCACCCATGGCGTCAATTTCCTTCAGCAAGTAATTCATTCATATTGTGCTGCACACAACCCAGGTGAGGTGAATGGGTACCAGTGGGAATTTATCCTTTAAATGCAATAGCACCTACTTGGCAGCTATGCTATGGCCGGGTAATAATATTAGTCTCACGCCTCTGAATAGGTGACTAGAGGGATGACATATTTAAATGGTACGTATTATCATTATCATCATCAACAAGACTCTTGGTTCAGGAGCATTAACTGTTAACTGAACAAAGAGTCATGCTGAGTCATGTTCAATTGGGGCTTCTATGTGACTTAGGGGATGTTATTAAAAAGCTGCAATTGATCACAAATCAACTGAAAATCGGTTGCAAATTATAACGCACAGTTTCATTCGCACATGATATGCGCTTCTTACAAAACGCTAATGAAACAATGATTTTGATTGGCGCATTCCGTTCAACTGCAACTTGCGATCACTTGCAACTTTTGAACAACACCCCGTAAAGCTTGAGCATCTCACCTCATATCAGTAATAGGGATCTCTTTTACAGCGATGGTAACTTGTGTTCTGCAGTCTCTGGCCGCGTACACCACACCAAACGTTCCTCTACCTAGGATGACTCGCTCCTTAGCGTCTGTTAACTCATATTCCACCTGGAAAAGGGAATGAAAAGGAAATGGAATTAAGATTAATTTCTAAGAAAATTGACCACAAAGAAAATTGATTCTGAAGACTCTGGCAGCATATACAGCACTAAATAACTCTCTCCCTTAGATAATAGATATTACCAATTGTACTTCCCTTGGTAATGCGCAACAGGAATTGAGAGGAATTTGACAATGCAACCCTATTTTAGTTTTCACGTTTCTTGTGAATCCTAATATCTAAAATATAGTGTGTGCTTCTGCAGAGAAAGTGAAATGAATATCTAACTTGAAATTAAAGAAATTCTCCATTCATTAAAAAATATGTACACTGACTATCTAACTAATGAACTTCGTCTCCTTTGTAAATAATATCAACTTCATAATTTCTCACATTATCTAACCTGAGAGATAATGTGCATCTTCAATTAAAACTGACTCCTATTTCCATACCTATCACTCAAACATCTTAAAATTAGAATAAAGTACAACCTCGTTATAAAGAACACTGTTATAACGAGATCTCCTTATAACAAGGTAGTTTTCCTGGTTCCATCTATTTGTATTTTATTGTATTTTGGCCCTGATACAACAAGGTTTGGATATAAAGAGATAATTTCTCTGGTCCCAAGGACCTCGTTACAACGAGGTTTGACTGTATAATGATCATTGAGACTCCTACCTGAATGGGTTCATCATTGAGATCCGAGTCAACCTCACCTCCAATGACTGCATTGCTACCCAACATGTCCATGATCAGGTCATGAAACCTGGAAGGGAGGTTGATCATAAAAACATGCTTTGAATGGCGAGGTGTGCACAGTATGGTAATTGGCATCATGGTGATCGTATATATTGGTAAAACCAATAGACCAGTTTTGGGAGAGATGACTCTTCAAATATGTAACTGCTTTGTGAGCTGTAGTGAAAGTATTACCATAATGCAGTTTTAAATGGCAAATTAGAGCATTTTCATAGCTTGTTTGAATAAAATTGATCAAAGAAATTACTTAATTATCGCAAAATAAGAAATGACGACAGCATCGCTCTCCCCAGCACAGCATGCTTCATGTACAAAATTAATGTGAACTTACACGTCGCATACAATACCACCGGTCACTCCAGCCATTCTACGCCACTTGACCGGCGTGCGAATCATTATTGCACCGTAGGAATGATGCGTGATTGGCATTTTTGAAGCAAAATACGCCAGAATAAGTGAGAAAACCTTCTCCTAATATCGTACAAAGTTATATTTAGGCATGTGAAGCAATTTGTGAATATATCAGCTTGTTTAACATTAAATTTCTGCATCCTGACCATTACGAATCTACACCTCTAATCCATTCACCATTGTCCGAAAAATTTACTTTTCTCACTCTTTAACATATATCGCTGTGTGGAAATCATTAAAATGTAATGAAAGCTGCAGGGGCCTGTAACATAACAGATGCAATTAAACTTACGATAAATATTTATCGTAAGTCTATGGCAAAACATGTACCATAGAAATACGATTAATTGCAAAATTTATCGTATCTCTTTTGTGTTACAGGCCCCTGGTTTGAGATGTTGCAGTGTGTGTTTAGTGAAGCAATGTTGTGCATGTTGAGCATTCTCCGCAATAAGTCTGTCTTATCTCCAAAGATCCCTCATTACTAGGCTTACAGAAAATACAAAGGTTTATGCTATCATGTTTCAGATGCAATGTAAAAAATCTGATTATCTCACAAGACTTGCTCAGATGTCTGATGGGGGTAATGGAAGATTTTGTAAGAATTCAAGACCTTATTCCATAACTTATTCATACAACTACATTAAAATTTAGTTTCAAATGGCTTTGAAGCAAAAGAATAAAAAGAATAGAGAGAATTAAAAAATAAATATATAGAATAGTGCGAACAATAAGTACCTTTGCCTCTGACTCGATGATGGGAAGAAGAGTTGAAAATCATCTGCATTTTGCTGGACATACAGGAACAGACACCGATCATCTCTCTTGTATGTACTGAAAAAAAAAAACAATAGCAAAATAATATTAATAAGAGGTCTCCAAATTTTCTAATTGCTTGAAAATTGCTTTACAAAACTATTTTCTCTCAAACTTTATACATCTGTACCCCCAGGATAAATTCAGCAATGGGTGCAAAATATTGATGAAGTCAAAACATCATGAATTAAACATGATTATTGGGATATTCAAGGGATAATCCCAACTCTATAACTGTTCTATATTTTCGACTTACCTAACACCTTTTATTGATGAAAAGTTGAAGAGCCACTCACTGATTTCCTACAAAAGAAGAGTAAAGAAGAGAGGAAATTAAATAATGCTACAAACTACATTTTTAATTTGACAATTTCAATAAATGATAAATAAGTTGGCTAATTACTTTCTTTTAATATTTCAGTGTGAGAATCTTTGAGATAATTTTGCATGTATACATATCACAATTTCCCCCATCTCATGGTGAAAAAATTTCTGAATCAACGTTCTTAAATTTTGACATACTCAGTAGATTTTCTCCTGCCATATGTTAGAATTTAAAGGAAATATACTACATGTGTTTGAAAAAATGCAACTTTGGCACTTTTAAGATGGTTCTGTTTTGTAAATAACGCATTCTCGTGAAATAGTCCACCCTTCTATAGACTTAGTTCATTTAGTCAGTGGCGGCGGACTCATTGAATCTCCATAGACTTTGTACACAAAAGAGATGCGCGTGGGACTAGAGAGGTGGCTTATTTCACAAGATGGCTGTAAATAACTGGACAAATGAAATAAGGTGTTACTGATTTCCTAGATTGGCTGGTAACATTGACGACACTTACCCTACAGTTTTTCTCCATGCCGACATGCCAAAGTCGGATCGATTTCTCCTGCGTCTCATCCCCTTCATTGATAGTGATGTAGCTAGGCTTATAGATCTTACTTGGCTCAAGGACAAGGACCTAGTGGGAATCAAATATAGAACCAAATGTGATAGAAAGGGTACTTATGAATTGTTATTTATTAAGAACTAAATAGAAGAATTTCATCAGTTGGGGAAAATGCAAAAACATCAAGATACTCATATTCCTACATTTATACTAGGATATTTATAATGGGATTTCCATAATTTCATAACCAGAAAATAAAATTGGTTTCTGTTCAAGTGAATCCCACCCATGGCGTCAATTTCTTTCAGCAAGAAATTCATCCACATTGTGCTGCAAAGTAATAATAATAATAATATATAGCATTTAAACACGCCATCTCTCTAGTCACCTATTCAGAGGCGCGAGACAAATTATCTAATATTATTACCCGGCCATAGCATAGATGCCAGTTAGGCGCTTCTGCATTTAGAAGAATAAATTCCTGCCGGTACCCATTCACCTCACCTGGGTTGAGTGCAGCACGCTATGGGTAAATTTCTTGCTGAAGGACATTAACGCCCTGGGAGAGATTCGAACCACCGACCCTCTAGTTAAGAGGCGAGAGTCCGAACCACTACACCACGACGCTCCCATGTAGATATGTGCGCTATATAAATTGCATCTATTATTATTATCATTATTATTACAGATTTGAGGGAGTTCTCACTGTGTATTCTAAAGAAAATAGAAAGAAAAGGATACTTACCGGAAAGCGAAGGTCCATAACTGACTCCTTGGTTGCCTCCACAAAGAAATCAAGCCAAAAGTTGAAGAGTTGCTGATCGATGGATGGGTCTTCGTCTGAGGTTGGCCTTACCCGACATATCATCTGGATGTTACCCAGTGTTGACTTGAGATACCTTGGGGATACAATTATATTATATATTATATCCTACTTAAAAGATTGTATCCATTGTGATTGGTCAAGAAGCAGTCATGTGATTAAAGATATTTTCATCATGAAATAAATTGGTTATGACGTCATCTTTTACGATAACTGGATATTCAGCTATCGATATCCGATAATTGCAGTTTCCGATGCGATATCAAGATCAAAGGTTGTCGAAACATAAAGAACAATACCGGCGGAGAAATTAACATCAATGAACCGAGATTTAATCTCTTAGATAATGATGATTTTGAGGAATTCATGGGAAGTAGATTTTTTAATATTATTTCGTTTTACATATGTAAGATATGAATCAAATATACCATGCACATTTTTCGAAGTACTATTTGAAATTATGGATTCTTCCATGACTGGCATAGTGACTATTTTCCTTTGGATCTGTGTCTCTCAGAAAATAGTGTTATGCCAGTCACCTCACAATCCATAATTTCAACTAGAACTACTCAGTGAATAGTATATTTGATTAATATAAGTTACTTCAACTGAAAACTGATCTGAAGTTAAAATAAGAACGAGACTTAGGGAGTGTAGCTACAAATTTGCGATCAACTGCAACTTGCAGTTGATCAGCAAGCACCAATCAAAATCACTGTCTCATATGTGTCTTTTCAAAAGCGCAGATAGGGCACAAATGAAAATGAGCGTTTTGATTAGCGACTGATTTTCAGTTAATTTGTGATCAATTGCAACTTTTCAGCAACACAACCTAAGTGGCATTCTTTTAAAAAATACATTAAGATATTGATGATCCTGTATGGGTACTACAAGACACTAATAAAACGACAATTATCAACATCTCATATTGTGAATCATGTGCTTGTTAAGAATTTTCATGACTCAAGGAGTGATTAGTTTTTTAACATGCATTCTACAGAATGTGATGCATTTAACAAATCTCATAATGCAACAATTCTCTACAAATTGTGTAGCATTTTGTCATCAAATTGAATTTCTTTTGGACAGAGAGAACATACCACATGGGGGTTTGAGTGAGGTTTGAGTTTAAACATGCATTCTGCATCTTTTGATGCATTTAACAAATCTCATACTGCAA
>BQKZ01002920.1:5663-20159 GCA_036244855.1 Temnopleurus reevesii | reverse complement strand
CACACACACACACACACACACACTTTCTGCTCATCTATAACAGATTTATATATATATTTTTCAAAAATAAATGAAAGATTAAAAAAGTGAATCTCGTCACAGTTGATCATTCCAAGATAAATATAACTCTAGTGTATATTGATATAATTATAAGTTCTGATTCCAATGTTATTGAACCAAAGAAAGATCTATTAAACAATCGTCCAAAATGGCAAATACAGTCCATTAGTATGTCTATGATGCAACTATCCTTAGGTATGATAATAGAAGCTAAATCTTGTCCTACCTTTCTGGTTTTCTTTTCATAATGGTTATCTCTCCTGATTTCTTATCCACGATTGTCTTCCATTTATTCTTCGACATGACAAAATAGAAGCTCGAACAAATCACAGAGTGAATATCACGTGGAGATCCGAACAAATCTTTCCACTAAATGAAATATATTGTTATCCCAGTGAATACTTGTTGTTTTATACATGTAATATTCAAGGTTAACTCGACTTGGGCCTTGTGGAAACGAGGATGTCTACTTTATTTGGTAGCCTTTCCGTTAAATTGGAAAAGGAAATGAAACTAGCATGCTATATAGTTCGTATATTTTCCAGGTATATTCGGAATCACATGTTAAGAGCCGCTTCCCCCTTAACAATATATTCATGCCCTCGAATGCCAATTTCGAAAGAAAAAAAACCGTCGGTCAGGAGGAAACAAAATTTATATCATTTTTTTTTCAAACGCAAATTGGATTATTTATGTGGAAAATAAGGCTTAAAGACCAGAGCTTCAGAAATATCAACCAGGCTTCAATCGAGGGCTTGATATACATGTAGCATAAATACAGATAACTGAATGTCAAATTCTCTCTCGTTACCATAATAAAAAGCACTAAACAATTATTTGTCCGCCCCCTGCCAATGCAGGGGATGGAAATGTGATCATAATGGGGATGACGACATGCTGTGTGCGTTGCCTCGTTTCACTTCATTGATTTACACAGTTTACTTTTGTACCTAACAAAAATAGATCTTACATCGATGCATAAAATCGCCTATAAGTTATCAAGAACATGTATACAGTTAGAAATTATCTATGATGTGCTTAGAAAACTAATGAAAGATAGACCTGGGAATAGTTTTATGCACATCTTCGCAACCATATTGCATAAATCGGGCCGAAAGCACCTAATAGTGCGATCACTTTTCAACAGAATTTGCCGGTATCGCTAATTTATTCAGCAATCAGCACTTCCATTGTTCATTGAATCTGCACCTCCTAGGAATTTCTATTAATTCCCCGCTTGTCATGCTTGTACGCGCTATTCATCACGATCGCTTCATTATTTACTTTACATTATTTAATTGACAGATTATCTTGCTCTGTCATTTCTGCCCTGAATAAATTACGACGGCTCGTTCCAAGAGTGAAAATCAAATTTACAATTTATTTTGACGGAGTAACTATCTGAGCTCATCCTTGTTCAATTTTCAGACACATACGAGCTTTAATTTTTGTGTTCTTGGCGATTTTGTGTATCAATCATATATCGTCATATACATAAGTAAACTGTGTAAATCACTGAAGTGAATCAAGACAGCGGCACACAGCATGTCGTCATCAAGTTTTTCCTCCCCTGCAAATATATTGATCCCGGCCGTGCTTGGGAGGGGGTGGACAACAAGTTTTAACATAAATTTGTGAAATAGCGAAGTGGAATCTAATTTTTAATCATCTGTACCTGTATTCTCTGTCAACTTAGTTCTCGATTGAGGCATAATGTAGGCATGTGCGAATTCGGTCAAGCTGAGGTCTTTAAAAGGAAGTAAAAGGCCAAAGAGCTTTTGAAATATAAGGTTCGTTCTTAATAGTCTGAAAGCTTGATCCAAAAGCTTGCCCGACATCACAACAAGTTTATGCAAACTTGGGCCAATTGCACGAAATAGTCTTTGCTAACCTCTTTTTAAAGACGCAGGCCATACGGTTGACTGACATCGCCGAACGTCAGTCCACAGTATGATCAGCGTATTTGTGGGCCAAGCGAGCATTTTTCATTTTTAAAAACGATTGGGCGACGCAGGCTAAAAACGCAAAGGTACCGCCGGTCTTTACACACAGGTTCATACGGGTTCATACCACGTTACTACGTTCGTTGGCAAGCAGTGAATTCTTCCTGTTGCTGAGACAACAAGAAAACATTCCTATATTTGGAGTAAAAAAACTTTTCAACCTTTATGCCTTGACCATATGCCGAGTACATACACTTTTGCAAAAAGAGATTCATCCCTGAACAAAATACTTGACGTGAAGTCGAGGTTCTGCACATGTGTTTAACCATGGGTGGATCATAAAGGAGGCGGGACAAAAATGATAAAGTTCATTAAAACTTAATTGAAAAATAGACATGGAATTGTTAACGTTATTAATAATTTGTTCTTCACATCTCTGCTTGATTGTCACACGCAAAAAGTAAAATAAATTATTGATCATTGAAAGTGACGGTGTCTTAGCCATCGTACATTAAACTATTATATGACAATCGTCCTTTCCAACTCCGAATCCGCCCATGAATGGTTTGTACATCATTTGACATAAATTGTTTTGTTTGACAGAGATCTCTATGACTTGCTTCCAGATCACAAGGTTTCGAATAGTTTTGTGGTTGATCGTTTCCGTTCAAAGTTCCCCTTGTCACTTCCTCGGGCAAGCCCCTGTAATGGCCGATTCACACTTTTGTGTTTTTTTAGCCTGCGTCGGTACGGTCCAACGTTTTTTTTTTGGAAAATGAAAACGCTTCCTGGACGGACAGCATACGCAGGCCAGACGGTGAACGGACGTTCGGCTTGCGCCCAACGAGCGTACGATGAGCATCAGTCCACCGTATGACCTGCGTCTTCATGCCTCAAGGGAGCGTTTTTAAGTTCCAATTACGCTGGGCCGACGCAGGCTAAAACGCAAAGGTGTGAGTCGGCCTATATGCGCTCATCGCTATCACGAGACGAGAAGATTCTGGTCATCAGGCATCCGAACATTCTGGAAAAACAAAAAATGACAAAATGTGGATT
Source organism: Temnopleurus reevesii (assembly GCA_036244855.1). NCBI lineage: Eukaryota > Metazoa > Echinodermata > Echinoidea > Temnopleuroida > Temnopleuridae > Temnopleurus > Temnopleurus reevesii. The sequence continues at coordinate 17,100 of BQKZ01002920.1, read as the reverse complement.
TTTAATTATTAGTCAAACAACAATGGGAGAACATTTTGTACTAAATTATTATTCTGGCTAAATTTATGCGTAACTCTCAGTATCATTGTTATTGGTTATCTAAATCACTTGATTTCGAATATTTCATGGTCATCGATTTTGTTTTATTTCATATTGTCCTATGGAGAGAACATTGGACATGGGGCAAAATGGGTCATATTGTCTCATGAAGGCAAAAGATTGGACATGGGGCAATTCAATTCAATTCAAAATAACATTTTATTTTTTTCCTTCAACAACAACAACAACATAGGTCATATTATACCACGGAATCAAAATATTAGAGATAATTACACCCCTCATCATTAGGGCAATATGGGTCATATTGTTCCATGGACACTATGGAGGCAAAGGAATGGACATGGGTCAATGTGACCATGTGCCCATCTTATCCCATTTCCCCATCTTGCCCCACCTACCCCCATTCACACCTACCACATATTTGAACACATGATCGGGGAGTGAGCGGCGACGATCAATGGCGAGCTGCCTTCTAGACTGGACCAGCTTTAAGCCACGGTCACTTCGGGCCCGGGAAGTAACACGATGCAACACGACTCTTTGTTCTGAGGCAGTTACCTGTGAATTAACAAAGAGTCGTGTTGAATCATGTTGTCTCTGGGCCTCTATGTGACCGGGGCTTTACCTCTCATGGAGGCAAAATCTTAAATATAATTGCCCCCTCATTATAAAGGCATAATGGTTCATATTTTCCAATGGAGGCGAAAGATTGGACATGGGGCAATATGGGTCATATTTCCCCCATCTTATCCCATTTCCCGCTACAGACCGTGTCCAATCTCGCCCCACCTTCCCTTTATACCCACACCTACCACGTATTTGAAGACATGATCGGGGAGTGAGCGGCGACGATCAATGGCGAGCTGCCGTCTCGACTGGACCAGCTTGAGCTTCCTGAGGGTCATTCTCTTGGTGTCTCGAACCGATGATCTACTCTGACCTAGGATGACATCCAAGACGTTCTGGAGGGTGAGCATCCCTACTAGAATCTGGTGAGGAGAGGGAGAGATGTCAGGAGGAAATATTAACCCATTGCAGGCGCGTACCGTGGGGGGGGGGGGGTTGGGGCGCCAAAATTTGATGACCAAATTGCTCATAAGGGGGCGCCAAATTTTAGACGATGACCTTTTTTTTCTTTTTTTTTTCTTTTTTTTTTGCTTGTCAGCTCAGCCGGGAAGGGCGGGGGCGCCAAATTTGTGCTCAGTCCCCTCCCCCCCGGGTATCAAAATTCTGGGTGAGTGCCTGCATTGACTACTGGAACCGACTTGTCAATGCACATAATAAATAAGAATTGCATAATTCGGTAGTAAATGTGTCAATAGACTGGTCGTAATGATGTAAATTTTCTTGATAAAACTTGCAATATGCAAATGCACGTGTACACAGACAGACTTAGAAGCCCCGATTCAACGCGACTCAACATGACTCTTTGTTCAGTATTCAACTGGATACACAAAGACAACGAATCGTATTAATTCGTTTTGCATCGGGTATTTTTATGACTGGGGATTAAAGGCAAATATAACATTTCAGAAGATGCATAAAACACGTTTAGATGGCGAGTGCAGCTGATCAACTTCAACTTTTTCGAATCACCTCTAACTCACCCCTAACCTTTATAGATTTTCATTCTTGTTAAAACTTTTTTCATACCAACCCCTTTGTTAATAAACTTTCTGATTTTCATAGCTCCATCATCTTCATTGGTACCGCTTTGGTCGAAGCAAGCTTTGCCCATGCAGTGAGCTGATTGTTCGAGGGAAATAAATTACTACTCAAATCTTTGACGAAACATTCGTGTGCCAATAGTCCTCTTCATCTTACCCCCGTTTCATTGTTATACACAGCTGCAACAGAGTAGCAACCAACATTCATATCGTCTAAGATATATTTAGGCCAACTCACACCTCTGCGTTTTCAGCCTGCATCTGCCTAGTTTTTTTTAAATTAAAAACGCTCCATTGACCCTCAAAGACTGACATTCGGCGTACGCTCCCCGAAGGTCAGTACACCGTCTGATCAGCGTATACTGTGCGTCCAGGGAGCGTTTTTTAATTTAAAAAAAAAACGCTCGCTCGACCCAGGCCAAAAACACAAAGGTGTGAGTCAGCCTATAGACTGATAGAGAGGCGTATCAGATGGAACAGAATGGAGGGGCCACGTACCCTCCCTTTGATTAAGAAACCTTTCCGCCTTCAGTATATATCAAATTTTTATTCACCTGTGAAATTCATCTGTCCCTAATAAACTGAACATATTGTAAAATCTTCTCTTCCACACTATGGGGATGTCATACTTGAGAATGGAAAATCAAAGTGAATTGAGAATTTGTGTCTTTTGTGTTAACCTTGGGAAAATGTAAAATTCACATAAGGCAATCTATATTTCTTAATCCTTTCTTGATCTTACCCCCGTTTCGTTGTTATACACCGCTGCAACAGAGTAACATCCAACATTCATATCGTCCAAGATGTCATAGAGAGGGGTATCGGATGGAACGGAATGAAGAGGGCGCCCTCTTGAGTCAGATGTCTCCATCATCATCCCTGGATCCATGGACGTGTTGGGGAGCAGACCTGATTTTGGAAGGTCGTCCTGGACGTTCCCGTTTTGGTCGCTGTAGGCAGCCATGCGGAAAGAATCATCAGTTTGATTCTGGGTGGAAAGCTGTGTAAAAATAATAAAAGAAACTTGAGATTTCTTGCAAAGGGATCTATAAGGACCAAATGCGGCATAATTTTACAAATAGGAAAGCGATGAAATATCCAAACTTCAATTGAGAGGATAGTTTTGTGCATCATTTCTGAATTGTCTGTCGCTTTAAAAATAAAAAAGATTTCAGTACAAATATCTTCACGACACACTAGCAACAAACCAACAAATAATGAAGTGCTATATGGTATGTAGTCTTTGTTTGATATCTTTTAAAGTCATCTTTTGTGCATGGTAGCGTGTTTCGATCGAATAATTTCGAACAAAGCAATATTATCCCATATCCTCAACGGCGCAAATTCGAATCCTTTTATTACTCCGCAGAGGGCTAAATTATACCTTCTTTGGTTTGATTTCTCACCCAGAAGGTGCCATATAACACCCCCAAAAAGTTGCTCCCAGTGTTGCATTGCACCTTTAATCCTAAGTGTATACGAATACACAGAATGGAACATGATCAACATACAATTTGTGGTTCAATTTTTTCACCCAAAAGGTACTCCCAGTGTTTCATTTGTTTGCACCTTTGATAGCACCTTTATTTTTTAGTGTGTAGGTCATTACTCTCACCTCGTCAATTGGTATCATGGCATCCATGGCTGTCTTACTTCCTGCATCCAAAGCTCCTTTGATGAGGAACACCTCATCTGGACTTAGGTTCTTCTTCTCCGCTACAGCATCGGGTGACGTCATTTGTAATTCCATTAGGGCTATCAATTCTGAAATGAAACATGATGTTTGATCATAGTTTTTGCCAAATGCACGAAATGGTCTTTGCTATCAGGTGCTTGCAAAGACGTTTTAATTTCTTAACGTAAGTGTACGTGTTAAGAGGATGGTACAAGAGGTTAAGGCGTCTTAGCACGAAGGAGATAGCTCAGACCATTTCCCTCAATTGGCCCCTATTTTTAACGACGTGACAGTAGGTGATACAAAGAAACCCCGACATAGCATGTCAATCTAAATGGTTTTGTGATGAAGTTTGTCATAGAAATACGACAGAGAACACGTTTTAAGCAGGTCAATGAAAGTTATAAAGTGTATGACCGTGATCATGCACAGAGTGTCGGAGGGAGGTGGGGGGAGGGGGTGTCGGGCTTCAGCCCCCATCCTTTTCAGAAAATGCGTTCAAACCTATGACAATGTATAGAAATTATAATACATAGCTTCACCTAATTCAATATTATTCAAACAACTTTTTGTTTTGTTATTCTAGCTCTATCAATAAAATGATGTTGCTTTCTCCTTCTCCGAATTTCAAAGAGAAAAACGGAAGTGACAAACGGCGTCAAGATATATGCTTTCTTGGTAACAATAAGCCAACATTTCACTCCTGGGAATAAAATTTAAAACAAAACGAAATTTCGAAAGATAAATCTCTGTGAATCTTTATATCTGTCATTTTTCTTTTTTTTATGGGACTGAGCTCCGAGATCACTCAAAGAAGAGTGAGACAAATTAATTTCGCTACAAAATCGCGCGATTGAACACTATACTCGGATTCAATCTTTGTAACAGTGAATATACCCATTTATTATTACTTTTTAGAGAGTATGCTATTCAATCTCACCTGATCGCTGGTAGAACCGCTCTTTCCTCGTGCCCAACCAGCACGACAGGAATGTAGCTATCGGCCAAGCAGCCAGAAAGAACAAAAACATTGACAGGTACACAAACCTACGATATCATAAACAAGAAAATTAGTATTTTCTCATATGTTTATTCACATATTAGAACATATACATTTGATAAAAATGAAATAAAATCACTGGAAAGAAAAGTAAAACAATACGTTTAAGTTTAGTTTGAGGAAGGGTGTTTTTTCTAATACAATGCATCTTTTATTTTGTCCACTAATGAAAGAATAATTCATTACTATTAATGATAATTACTCATTGAAACGTGCTCTTCCTTTAAAGAATTAATATGTATTTTCATACGATATCCAATAAATTTATGCAGTGATGTTTTTTTCGGTTTTTGTTTTTTGTTCTGTCTTGCAACACAACCCATTTGCGACCGTCCCCTCGAGAAAGAATTAATTTGTGATGCTCGACAAGAAAGAACAAGAATGTGTTAGCTATGATCTAACATCATCTAACGTGTTAATTATGTAGCATGTGTAATGGGGTATTTGCATCTACATGCTCATCCCATCCTGCTGTCAAACTCAAATAATTGAAATCGAACTAAAGAACTGTATATATATTAATCGAGAAAATAACCTTCTGAACATCAGATTTCAGATGGAATAAAACATTAATATTTACCATTTTGTTGATGCCATTTGAGAGCAGGTTGGGATCAGTCCGTTTATGTGACTGCTCTTTTAGCGGTCAATTTGATGTTTCATGTTTTATTTTATCTATTGTTTATTTACAACCAGTAATATTGCATTACAAATTGCCATTATATTATATGAGGGTATCCACTGACATATTTTACACATGAAATTTGATAAGACAATTTCTCATTGTGTTTAAATCAACAACATTTAATACATCACCTTGAACATTTATTGTTTTCATACATTTTGGCTCCAGTATGAAAGAAAGGGGAAGGACCATCATTTTTGGAAGGCTACATTATGGCAGCTTAAAAGTGCCACTCTTATGTCAACACAGAATAGTGTGATACGAGTCAGTTTTTTAGATAAATTCGATGTTGAGTCCGACTCACACCTTTGCAAATTTAGCCAACGGCTTTTTTTTTATCAAAACGCTCCTGGACGCAGCTAATATGAAGGAATGACGTTCGGTGTGAGTTACTTGAGCGCAAGCCGATCGTCATTGTACCGTCGAACTCTGATGAGCGTATACTGTGCGCTTGGGGAGCGTTTTAATTGTCAAAAAACGCTGGGCTGACGCAGGCTAAAAACGCAAAGGTGTGAATCGGCCTTTATGTATACCATTACTGACGTTGACATTTTTCCACCCGTCTTTTGTTTTTCTTGGACGCAGTATTTTGTTTATTATTATCGCTTAGCACTGACTTATTCATTACATGTTTTTTTCTGATCTCCGTGTTCTGATCTCGGAGTCTTTAATCATTTAATCTGGGCCTTGTTTTATATGTTGGACTCTGTTTTACTATCTCAGCCTCAAACTTATTATATCGGGGTTTTGTGATATAATCTCATACCACTGATTAGGACGTGTAAATTTGTGAGACATTTTTTAGAGTAATTGAGCGTCATGAGCTTAGGCGGAGACAGGCGCTATATAAAGAGGTCATCATCATCATCCTCATCATCATCATTATCATCATCATCATCATCATCATCAGCATCATCATCATCATCATCATCATCATCAGCAGCAGCAGCAGCAGCAGCAGCAGCAGTCATCATCATCATCATCATCATCATCATCATCATCATCATCATCATCATCATCATCATCAACATCATCTTCTTCTTCTTTGCACTTCTTCAGACCCCGATGTTAATGATAACCATACTCACCATGTCATTATCCCTGCTAAGAACAATCCATGTCTCTCACCTATCACTTGCGGGAGAACTCTAGAGGAGAGAAACATATGATTATTCATAGAAATTAATTAATTCATAGAAATAACCAGAACGCATAAGTAATACAAACATTATCTGTTCAATATTCATGTAGGGGACGCCAATTTCGAGCAAAGGATGGCATTGACGCAGCTCCTACATGGGAAACATACGATTAATTGAAACTGCTGGCATGGAATTTAGATACCAAATTAATGATGAATAACCAATGTCATATTGTTGAATGAACATTATTATATGCAAAAAGTTATCTTATCTATATGGTACATGTTTTGCTATAGACTTAGGGTTAGTATCTATAGTCAGTTTAATGTTTACAGGCCCCTGATAAAATATGAGAAAAACATCAGCAAAGATTATTACAATTTACTTAACATCAAAATGTTTTATATGTAACACCGACTTGTATTTGACTCCAATGGAAAGCCTATATACACCGGTTTTATTTTAACACAAAATTCGTTCATAATTTAAATTGAACTAACATCATTATTTTAAGCGCCTGTCATAAAGTAAGCGATATTCTAATTAGTGCGTCCATAAGTAAATCAAGGTTAGACGGGTTATCATTCAAAGTTGGCTTGACACTTAAGTACCCTCACTAACAATGGATCTAGGGGTGAGTAACAGCGGCCCAACAAGTTTTTTTTTTTTAGCTTTTAACAATGTTGGGGAGTAGTTAAGTGTTTCCCCATATTTTCTCTATGTTGTTGTTATGTTGGATACGAAGAAAATCAAAGGACCTTCTTTTCATTTTCCTATTTTGCTTGTCACATTGCTGGCCTCCCCCTTCACTTGAGGCCTCGACATTTTTTGTCTTCTACTGACCAATTATTTGACAACGAGATTGCCGGACTTTTTATTTCTCATTGAAAAAAAAAATCACGGTAAGATTAAGAGGAAGTGTGTGATGCAACATGAAAAATTATTTTCATAATCATGTTCTTAATCTTTTTACTATCTTTAATGTCTTATTTCATGAAATGGATAGATAGAATAATGAATATATAAAGAAACATGTAAACAAATAAATGACTATATAAATAGATAATCTTTTATTAACCAACCGACGCTTATACCAGACTTTCAAAAAGTGTGTAATTTGGGGGCTTCTACAGTATTGTGTATGCTTTTTATATATACACCGCTTCCTAAAACGACACAAAGCATTTAGTAGAAAATGAGGTTCTAAAATGCGGTTAGATCACAGAATAATCTTCGGTTGCAGGAGGCGGATCCAATCGAGCGGTAAATATTCAGGCGATTTGTTCCAAATGATCAAATAGCCTGCCATTAGGGAAGCAAACTATGGTACCCAAGGCCAAAGTTCTGTTTGACGAAGCTTTTCGGTACCAATGGGGACAAAACGTCCGGTGACAAATCGTTCGGCACCAATGATGACCAAGTGCTCTAGCGTCAATGGTGACGAGTGTTCTGGCACAAATTGTGACGTGTGTTTGGGTATCAATGGTGAACAGGACTGTTCATATTTTGTCACAAATGGTGAAGATTATTTTGACATAAATTGTGACAAGTGTTCTGGCATCAATGGTGGCGAGTGCTCTGGCATCAATGGTGACGAAGTGTTTTGGAACAAATGGTGACGAGTGTTTTGGCACAAATGGTGACGAGTGTTTTGGAACAAATGGTGATGAGAGTTTTGGTACAAATTGTGACGAGTGTTTTGGAACAAATGGTGATGAGTGTTTTGGCACAAATGGTGGTGATTCTTTTGGCACAGATGGTGGCGTGTGTTCTGGCACAAATTGTGACGAGTGTTTTGGAACAAATGGTGACGAGTGTTTTGCCACAAATGGTGACGAATATTTCGGCATCGAAGTTGACGAATATTTTGGAACAAATGGTGACACGTGTGTTCTGTCACAAATGATGACGAAGTGTTTCGGCGCAAATGGTGACGAGTGTTTTGGCGCAAATGGTGAGGAGAGTTTTGGTACAAATAATGTATTTCTAAACAGTTGATGGTGAAGTTTTCGGAACAACTAAATGATAACGAGATACTCTTGCAAGGGGTAACGAAGTGTTTTGGCATAAATGGTGACGAGTCTTTTGGCACAGATGGTGACGAGTCTTTTGGCACAGATGGTGACGAGTGTTTTGGCACAGATGGTGACGTGTGTTCTGGTAGAAATGGTGACGAGTGATTTGGCACAAATGGTGACGAGTGTTTTGGCACAAATGGTGACGAGTGTTTTGGTACAAATGGTGATGAGTGTTTTGGTACAAATCGTGACGAGTGTTTTGGCACAGATGGTGACGAGTGTTTTGGTACAAATGGTGGTGATTCTTTTGGCACAGATGGTGACGAGTGTTTTGGTACAGATGGTGACGAGTGTTTTGGCATAGATGGTGACGTGTGTTCTGGTACAGATGGTGACGACTGTTTGGGCACAAATGGTGACGAGTGATTTGGCACGAATGGTGACGAGTGTTTTGGCACATATGATGACGAGTATTTTGGCACAAATGGTGACNAGAGGCCTGAGGATGAAGTTCAGAAGGACAGGCAAGGAGAGGATGGAGGCCACACACCCTACGTTGAGTGTAACGAGGAGCATATGGGGGCTCTTGAGGAGAGGGATGACGCGGTAGGCATGGAGACGCTCTCTCGGGGACCCCTGGCGGATGCACAGCTCCAACCGGGTCAGATCCAGGGAGAAGAAACTGGTGATGAGGGCCGAGTAGAGGCCTGTGGGGGAGGGGGAAGAAAGTTTACCGGTTAGTTGGATATTGGTGCTGATGTAAATGAAGAGAGACAATGAGAAACAGAGAGAGAGGGGGTATGTAGAGAGGGAAGGGGAGGGAGAGAGAGGTAGAGAGACTGAGTCAGAGAGGGGGAATTGAATCTTATTATAACTTACGCAGAATCAAAATTCACATATACACTTTACGCACATACACACACACGCACACGCACACATACGCACATATGTACACGGATAAACATAATGCAGAGAGCTTGCGAGTATGATTATCAAAATATTGTTGAAGTTGTTGATNACGAGTGTTTTGGTACAAATGGTGATGAGTGTTTTGGTACAAATCGTGACGAGTGTTTTGGCACAGATGGTGACGAGTGTTTTGGTACAAATGGTGGTGATTCTTTTGGCACAGATGGTGACGAGTGTTTTGGTACAGATGGTGACGAGTGTTTTGGCATAGATGGTGACGTGTGTTCTGGTACAGATGGTGACGACTGTTTGGGCACAAATGGTGACGAGTGATTTGGCACGAATGGTGACGAGTGTTTTGGCACATATGATGACGAGTATTTTGGCACAAATGGTGACGAGTGATTTGGCACAGATGGTGGTGATTCTTTTGGCACAGATGATGACGAGTGTTTTGGCACAAATGATAACGAGTGTTTGGGCACAATTGGTGACGAGTGATTTGGCACAAATGGTGACGAGTGTTTTGACACAAATGATGACGAGTGTTTTGGCACAAATGATGACGAGTGTTTTGGCACAGATGATGACGAGTGTTTTTGGCACAAATGGTGACGAGTGTTTGGGCACAATGGTGACGACTGTTTGGGCACAAATGATGACGAGTGTTTTGGCACAATGGTGACGAATGTTTGGGCACAGATGGTGACGAGTGTTTGGGTACAGATGGTGACGAATATTTTAAAACAAATGGTGATGAGTGTTTGGGCACAATGGTGACGAGCGTTTGGGCACAAATGGTGACGGGTGTTTGGGCACAAATGGTGACGGGTGTTTGGGCACAAATGGTGACGAGTGTTTGGGCACAATGGTGATGAGTTTGGGCACAGATGGTGACGAATATTTTAAAACAAATGGTGACGAGTGTTTTTTGTGCAAATGGTGAGAAGTGTTTTAGCATCAATGTTGACGAGTGTTGACGGATACTATTTGTTTTTGTTGACATGATCTTACACGCGAATAATTTGTACCCTTTTCTGAAACCACCTATTTTGCTATTCGGACGCCGAAGATAAAGATTTATGTCTGAGGGAATGCGGTATGAGGTTTTCGCGGATATAGTATAAGCCTAGTTTAACGGCCATCGTACCAAGGAAGGCATGTACTTTCAACTTCAATTTGTCTTCTCGTCTTATTATATATTCGTCTTATTTTCAGACATAAATTCCCATTTCAAGGTAATGTTAGGACCACAAATTATGCTATTATTATTTTGTCACAACTTTCTTGGGGTGACAGTAGCCAAAAAGTATTGTTGCATAAAATCATCACTGTAGTTATACTTTTATTGAGCTGATTCTTCACGTATCAATTCTTAAGCATTCTCATCCACGTATTTATGTATTTTGCTTTTATATTTTACTTTAATATTTAGAGAATTTTCTATCTATTAATCCGGGATGAAAACATTGTACGGAATGTTATCACTTTTTTCTACCCGACACATGCTCTTACCATGCTTACTTTGTGTAAAAGAAAATACACGGAAACGAACGTGCTTTTCTATAGAATACACTTTGGACTTTTGGTATGTCGGGATTTCGTGCAACAATACCCTTTTGAGTACTTCGGGAAAACGATAAAGGCCGACTCACACCCTTGCGTTTTAGCCTGCGTCGGCCAAGCGTATTCGAAAATTAAAAACGCTTGGCCGCACAAAGGCGCAAGTCATACCGTGGACTAACGCTCGGCGTACGCTTCTTGAATGCAAGCCTAACGTCAGTCTAACGTCTGATCAGCGTACCATGTGCGTCCAGGGAGCGTATCTAATAAACAAAAACGCTGGGTCGACGCAGGCTAAAATGCAAAGATGTGAGTCGGCCTTAAAACGATTTACTTGTTAAAGATGAGCACGACAAACGCAGAGAGCAGGATGGAGTATAGAGGCCTGAGGATGAAGTTCAGCAAGACAGGCAAGGAGAGGATGGAGGCCACACACCCAACGTTGAGTGTAACGAGGAGCATATGGGGGCTCTTGAGGAGAGGGATGACGCGGTAGGCATGGAGACGCTCTCTCGGGGACCCCTGGCGGATGCACAGCTCCAGCCGGGTCAGATCCAGGGAGAAGAAACTGGTGATGAGGGCCGAGTAGAGGCCTGTGGGGGAGGGGGAAGAAAGTTTACCGGTTAGTTGGATATTGGTGCTGATGTAAATGAAGAGA
>BQKZ01002919.1:45578-66742 GCA_036244855.1 Temnopleurus reevesii | reverse complement strand
TAAAGCTCTTTGCGCCCGGCGCCGGCGCGGCCCCAGTGCGGCACGCCCGCCGGGCCCTGATGATGATGGCGCGCTCTGGCTGGCGCCATATATAGAGTATGCCTGGCGCCCAAATCATCCCGCGGTCCGCGCTAACTTCACCATATGGGGGCGCTATGACATGACGACATACACTCCATCGGTGATTCATACACAAATCGTAGGTTAAGTTTGCTAAAAAACATTCAACCGAGGACTATCTGATCTCCGAATCACTGTAATATTCAAACACCCCCTCTATTGTCCTTAATAAAACATGTTAGCACCGTCATTCGAAACGTGGACGGTCCCCCATTGAAGGTGTGTCCACGGTTTGAAGGTAGTTTTCCATTCAGTGGTCCGCGGTTGCCGGCAAATTCAAACGCACACACACACACACACACACAGATTTAGTAATCCCTACAATAACCCGCACAGAATTCAGCATATGGGACTAGAACAAATAAATTTCATTAGAAACCACATAAATTAAGATGGATATTTCAGATCTTACTGTTGATTTCATCAATCAAACTCGCTGTTCCTGGCATGTAATCCATATTGTTAACCTCTCAGCAAATCAATTGCAGAGCCTTGGAAAGCCTTGGGTGAAATATAAGCCAAAATAACAATCATAAGTTGTCAGAATCTCAATTGGGATAGAGATTATATCGTCCAATCTCATATTCGCCCTACAGGCGAGGTGGGCTCGCCCCCGGTCCCCAGAGACAAGATTGCCCGATGATGATGATGATGATGATGAATTTATATTTAAAGGCGTTTCTCATTCAATTCTGAATATTTACGCTTACACGACTTTTATATGCAAAAGTTTCTAATAAATATATCTATTAGTTTACATATTTTGCATATGATAGAAACATACTGATGCATTAATTCAAATGATGAATTAAAAAAAGTTTGCGGCTGCAATCAAATTTGTTGAGCATGTAATTAATGTGTAAGTTTTCTAAGACGTACATAGCATGGACCAGGCTCATCCTGTAACATTAACAGATGCAATTAATTCCATAATTATGTCACAGGGACCCAACACTAAATATCCCTGCTTATATTGATTGTCAAATTAATTAGGGAGATTTGTTGGCTTTTGTAATTCAGCGTTCATGGTATAAACCCCGGCATGCTGAATATAGAGGAGATAAAATAGGATAATGGAGTTGCAAAGGGTCATTAGCCCCCTATACCTTATAAATGCATGGGCACATTTCTTAGCACCAAAATGTGTTTGTGGGAGGGGGGGGGGGCTTCTTTTTAGGATGAAAATGTAAATGAATATTAAAAGTGCATTTAGTTTCCTGGCCAGCAACAATTATTGAAATTACTTTCATTTTCCCCCATCTCTCTTTACTCCTTTTCTTACATTTCTAAAACCATAGGTCTAAATAATTCCCTCCATTTATTATGCTCTTTCTTCTGGCATGGATTCATTCTATTTTTTTTTCTTTAATTATTGACATTTAGTATTTATTTTGTTATGCTTCTTTTTAACTGGACGATGTTATTTTGGCCTATATTCCTGTCAGATCAATTGATCTAACATGGATTATAACTCCAATAAACACACGGTTTTCTGTAGTTGAATTTTGTGATAGAAAAGTGAATCTGACAGTAGAGTTTGTAACTTTGATTTGACTAAACAATTGAAACATGACGTGAAAAGCTCGATGAATTACTCAGGGGTGCATTGGACGATATATTTCATGCCGAATTTGCCTCAGCCGAACTTTCTTCTGCATCACGCAAGTCACGAAATACCTTGACGAGAAAAAATGTCAATATTTAGAGAAATTTGTCGCCGAGGCCTTGCAGAGGTAATTACAAATTACAATACTACTTCTGAAATACATGCAATTTTTGAATGAAATATAATTTGATGCTATTGTTCCTCCTTTTTGGCAGGCAACCGGTACTAGAGCTCTCAAATGTTTCTCTGCGGCTTCTTCATCGTTATGTTGTCGTCTGGCTGCGCCGAAACCTCCGGCGTTGCAGTTGTCACCGTCCCCTGTCAGTGCTGTCGCCAGCGCATTTGGATTCCAGACCCAAAGACAGTTGTCAACAAGTAAGAACCGTCATTTTTTCCATGAATATAAATTATTATATGGGAAATCAAAGTCTGTCATGTTCTAGACGTCTATTTAGAATGAGTTTGATCTACGAATTAATTGTTTGATGAGGCAAGAGAATTTAAATAATGAAGAAGCAGATGAAAAAAAAGAAAATAATGGATGATCTTTGGAGGATATTAAGAAAGTGGAAGAAGATATGTGTAGCTTATGTAAGTTAGACTGTCTTCAATTGCATTTTTATTTAGATTTATCCTCATTATCCTTTTTGTCATTTTCCCCAATCTGCTTTTTATTTAGTCAATCAAAGAATATGTTGCCAAATCTGTGCCAATGGCAATGCACTGTCACTGACTTTGGTAGCCAGCCTAAGTTATGGTTAGGGTTTGTGTGGAGACGTTGTAGTGTATTGGTTACAACCCTTTCCTTTCAACCAGAGGGTCGTAGATTCGTATCCCACCTATAAAGTAATTTCCTAAGGCTTAAGCAAGAAATTCATCCACATTGTGCGGCAAGCAACCCAGGTGAGGAGAATGGGTACTTGGTAGGAATAAGTATTCCTTGAAATATCAAGTGCGCTGGTGTACGCCAGGCTTAATCTTGGGTAATATTAATGCAAAGCGCCTTGAGCACTCAGCAGAGTTGATACATGCGTTATATGAATTGCATCTAATATTATGTAACGCCAGACAGAATAAAAGAAACATTTGACACAAAATTGTTGCGTTTCAGTGGCTTTACTTCTTTTGAAAAGTATATAAAAACCATGACCAAAATGTATTTAATAAACAAAATGATGAAAAGCCTTTGATACATGTAAGAGAATTTTGTCTCTCAATCATTCAGAATGAAATAAATAAATAAGTGAGGCCCTTGATGCCCTACCATTAATTTATGTCCTGCTTTATGTTTCTGTTTTCCTACATGTAGGTTGTAATCTGAACACTGTGTCGATTCAACAACCAGCTCCAGACTTTGAGGGAATGGCAGTCATTGATGGTCAATTCAAAGACATCAAGCTTGCAGACTACAAGGGGAAATACCTTGTCCTTTTCTTCTACCCTCTAGATTTGTAAGTAAACACTCTGAGCAGAAGGGACAACGTAAACTCATTCAAGCATTCACAATACAATGTAGCTTTGTGATCACAAAAGAAATTCCAGCTGCAACTCTTGTTCAACAATTTTCCGCAGAATGAGAGGGTGGAAATTTCTATTGTGTCTTTGTAGCTATTGTTAATGCATGAATGGAGGTTGTTTGCTGTATAAGCTGAAATTGTTGCGGTGGGTTTATTTTCGCTAATTTCACGGTTTTGGCCTTGCAAGAATTACCACTCTACCTGATGCACATTCAGTCGTGTACAAAGATTGTCAAAAACGTGAAAATAACAACACGCCAATGTGTCAAACCGGTCCAAAATCACGAAAATATCTGTACGCTAAAATATTGGCTTATACAGTACTTTGTTCCATGTCTTTATCCCTTCTGCTCACAGTAAAATCCTTTGCTGAAATTAGTCTGAGCATTGATCCATGCGTGCTTGCTCAGAAAGGGGTAATAATATCACTAATATCAGAGCTGCCAAGTCTCCCGGATCCTGCGGGAGACTCCCGGATTTTGGTCCATTCTCCCGTCCTCCCGGCGCTATGCCTAAATCTCCCGCAAATAGAAAAAATGAAAAAAAATTAAATAAAACGACTGTTTTACGAGTCTAGCAAGTTCAACCATATATATTCACACGTGGGACCCCATATCAGATTTTCGTTTTAACCAGTACTTCGTAACTGCCTTCATAATTTGTACATTCATTTCCAATGTTAAGTGAAAATAATATCAATTAACGACTGGTGTGGGAGTCTAACTTTTAGCAAACAAGTTTTTTCCGGTTCTGGAACATGTGTGATGCACTTCACTGCTTGGCTACCTTACGGCACGTACATGCCGTCGGCCCCGGCGCTGCCCCGTGGCCTAAGAAGCGAAGTCCGCTCTGTTGCGCAGCACTAGCTAGCGCAATGCCATGCACCGCGAGTTTGTTTACTCTGCAAGGGCCTTCGAACTGGGATTATTTAAGTGGAGATTCAACATTTTCGAGTTCGCATTTCATCTGCACTTCTAGCTGAGTTAATTGTGGAACTATTGATAGTGGAGATCTGACATTTTCGCACTTTGACTTACGATGGCGTAACGTTTCGCCTTGGTTTCAATTGAACACACAACAACACAAGTCGAACTATGGAGTCCTCCACCAAAAGCAAAACCAAGAAGACTAAATACTTTGCGAAGTATAAACAGTGGGAATGGGACTGTGTTACAAAATCTAGCAAAGGAGATAATCATGCCTTTTGTACGATTTGTTCTGTGGATGTTAGTATAAAGTTTGGAGGAAGGAATGATATGCTTCGACACATTTCTTCTGATAAGCACAAGGACATGGTGAAAGTGAGGTCATCAAACCAGGGCATCCAAAGCTTTTTCAGGTAGGCTAATTTTGCGCATTTTCATAACGATTTAAGTTCATATTGATTAAAAGAAGAGTCTACCCCAAAATAATAATTTTTTAACAGAAGAAGAAAAAATTGTTGAGTAAGGTAAAACAAAAAAGTTGTTACTAAATGGTGTTCTAAAAGGGTTTCAGATAGGCTTTAAGCCAATAGCTCACAGGGGCTCCGCCCCCTGCACCCCCGCCAGGGGCCCTAAGGCGGGCCCCTGGACCCCACCCGTTCAGTAGCTCGCCTCGCTGTGCTCGGCGTTTGCTCGCTTCGCTCGCAGCAGCACACCTCTCTGCGCTCGGCAGTGGCTCGCTCCACTCGCAAAAATCTACTGGATTTCATTCATTCAATGTTGGCAGCTCTGTAATATAAGGATATTTCTGCTGATGTTTGTAGATGTTCCAAGCACAAAGATCGTGATAGTGGTTAGGTATTACCAGGTGGTATTGCTTTGTACCACCTATTCACATAAGGGAAAATTTAGAAAAATTTCTGTAAATAGCCTTTTATGAAAGTCCCTGTTGTCTTTTGAAATATTTTTTAAAAACATTATCACAACCTGAACAAAAAGATCTGAGCCAGGGGATAATTTCAGTTTTCACATTTGATAAGCAGTTTTGGACAATCAGGAAATATTTCCAACACTTTATTGTAGGCCCTACAGTTCTATTTGAAAACGTTGCTAAACAATGCATCTTCTGTTTTCCCTTTATATATACCACTCTCTCTCTCTCATCATCTCTCAGTACATTTGTTTGTTCAACTGAATCATCGCCTTTAGTGATAGAGCAGACGAGTTTGGAGAGATCAACACTGAAGTTGTTGCTGCCTCCATCGACTCTCACTTCTCTCATCTAGCCTTGGTGTTTTGAACACTCTTTAACAGGGTGGTTCCCAGCCCAGCATTCAAAGAGTTAATAGATATTACCTTCTCTCTCCCTCTCTATCTCTCTCTCTCTATCATCACCTCTCAGTACATTTGTTTGTCCAACTGAAATCATCGCCTTCAGTGATAGGGCAGATGAGTTCCGAGCAATCAACACCGAAGTTGTTGCTGCTTCCATCGACTCTCACTTCTCTCATCTAGCCTGGATCAACACGCCAAGAAAGGTAAGCTTTATTTCTTTTATAGTCCAGGGAAATAGCTCAATCAGAAATCTTTGCTACGTACCTCTTATCATTGTAAAAGCACAGAACAGTCAATAGAGACAGTCTCCTTGATCTTAATTGCTAAGCTTTTGGAAAGGGCTTGTGTGATCGCACACACTCTCTCACTTTTATGTTGAATTTGAGATTGAAATTGAATAAAATTTACTTAAACAAGTCAGTTAACCTCTTCCTGAAACGGCATTGAAGTCATACAAGTTTAGGTGGTCTTATAATTTCCCAAAAATTGTTGGGGTTCAACATGATGGTTTTTACAATGAGCTAAGAGTAATGATGATGACCACACAATGTAGAAATATGGGTAGGCAATGCATAACTAAAATGGCAATTGTTAATATCTTTCAGCAAGGATATCTTGCAGATTTTGCTGCACTATTGATATTACTCTAAAATGTGTTTCTCCTTATAGCAATGTGGGTTTTGTCTAATGAAGATCTGTCTTTGGTTCGATACGAAGAAGAAGATCTTACAATACTATGATGTACTGCTATTTACTATCAAGTGCTTTTTAGAAAATTGTCCTTTTTCTTTGATTTGTTTTATCTCATAGCAAGGTGGACTTTGTACAATGAAAACCAATTACTGTTGTTTCATAGTTTTTAGATTTCTTCATCCATAATTGATTAGGAATTAACAAGTAGGATTTCAAAAATGTTCCTTTTTCTTTAATATGTTTCATCTTGTAGCAAGGTGGTCTTGGTGCAATGAAGATCCCTCTGCTGTCTGATATGAAGAAGAAGATTTCAGAAGACTACGGTGTACTTCTCCAAGATGCTGGCATCGCTCTCAGGTAAATATTCCCTCTTTCCAGGATGATTGAAGACTTTTCATCCCTCCATTCAATCATCATTCCTTTCTTAAATTGACAACACTTAATTTTTCAATTATCTTTTTAGAACTTTCTAGTTAAATACTATATTACAACATTGAATCTTCTTCCTCAAGTGTGTTTAAAAATAAAATGTGCCAATTTTAATGGAAAAAAGTCATTTTCAAATGATGTGTGCACTGCCAATTTAAGTATTTCTGAAATTTTAGTGATTATTTTCATTTGAAAGATCTCTGTATTCAGAACATATGGTGACATAATTAAATGGTCAGATCATATAGTGTAGATTCTTTTCCCCTTTCTGCTCATGCATCTGGTATATTTTTTAGAGCACTACATCAAAAAGTTATTGAACAAAACACAAAATATGCTCAATCGTCCTGAAAGGGTTAAGGTGGTGCCAGAAGCAGTACGTTTTTTGGGCTATCTGTGCATCCGTCCATGCAACCATCTAAAGCTCAATGCTGTGAGATCTTCCAAAAGTGGAGTACCAATCTTTGGTTGGGTGGGTATAACCATGTGAGCATGAACCTATTAGCTTTTGAGGTTTACATGGTTAAAGTTCAAAGGTCACACAGACAAAAAAGGTTTGAATAATCACCTAAAATAGTTTGTTACCCTGAAATCTTCAGAACCTCGGAACAGATTTTTTTTACCGAACTTGCATCAGATGTGTACTTATAAGCATTAGGGGATGAATTAGATTTTTTCAATTCATGGGCCAAAGGTGAGAGGGGAAGATAGCTTGTTCTTTTAGAAGTTTAAGAATGGTTTCAGATATCAAAGTAAGACTTTGGTCCTGTATGAAAATGGTAAACCCAAATATATGAGTAGATTTGTAGGTCAATAATTCAAAAGTCATGAACATCGCTACATCGATGTTCATGAATGCACACCACATTGTGCCATAATTTGATAAATGATACTTGTAGATCATTTCATGAGGTCTGAAGTCACAGAGATTTAGACAGCTTATGGTCGGGAATTTGTCTAGTATGGCTATCAATTGCAACTTGGAGCAACATCCCGTATGTTTTCCTCACTCACTCACTCTCTTTTTCTCTCCTCCATTCTCTTGTTTTTATCCAGAGGGTTATTCCTGATAGACCCTGAGGGAGTAGTACGTCACATGAGCATCAACGACCTTCCCGTCGGACGTTCAGTGGACGAGACTCTACGATTGGTCAAAGCTTTCCAGTTTGTTGCGGAGCATGGAGAGGTTTGCCCTGCAGGCTGGACTCCTGAATCCGAGACGGTAAGTAGAGCGCTTTTTGCCACTCATTTTGTGTGTCGTATTTGTAGTGATAGTGGATGCAATTGCGTGGTCTGTGTAGGTGTCGCACATGGCTCCTCAAATAGTACTACATTTTTGTGCATACAGATTGTATAAAAAGCTTACAATTTTTTCAAAGTCTGTCAATAATTCAGTTCAAGTTTGTTCATAATTATAGGTGCGTAATTTGCAAGTAGTTTGTTTGGATACGCTTTGTAGGATTTAATCGTAAATAAGGTTATCTTATTGAATTTTTATTCATCCCAATACTGACTGACATTTTCGTGGAATAGTTTAATTGAATAATTGGCTTGAAACTGCTTTGATTAATGAATTGACTATCCAAGTATATGACTGATTGTTGGAGTTGAATATAATATATGCCCGATAGATTGATTAATCAATTATTTCATGAAAGATTTCATTTAATAACCAACAATCTTTTTATGATTGAATGACTCCATAAGGTGTTGATACAATGGCATGCATTGGTTGATCAGGCATTGCTTTCACCAAAATTTGAAGAAATTAAATTTAAAAACTGACAAAGAAATGTATTATCACAAGGTGCCTAAGCTATCATAACTTAAGATAAATCTATGCCAAAGATCTATTTCCTTGAAAGGAGGGACTCATTTAGATGACTTGCTAAATTTGGCAAGCCTTATTCTTAACACCCTAGAAGAAAAAAAAAGCGGCCATTGTTCATCAGAGCATGAATGAAAATTGTTTTTGTTGGTGACTCTTAAAAATTGATAAGACCATGGAGCATTCATAAATAAGAAAAAATCTCAAATTTTGTGAACTGAATTTTGACAGACTTTTCAAAAGTGTAACTTTTTAAAGGTTTTGTATGTACACTCTCCATCCAGACATAGCTGGTTACTATAGGCAGATTACTGCTATAAAGACAATGGTTACACAAGAATAGATTTGGCAATCAAACCTGAAATTAGCTGCCACCTGTTTATAGTGACCACCTGTCTCAAGTTGTCATCTAATTGCTACTTTCAAGTTAAGGATGTATTGAGCCTGTTTAAAAAGGACGACCGTAGTGGCCACTTTTCCTCTTCTGTGACCATAATAAATAGGTTTAATGCTAAATCATTTTGCTACATCAGGCAAGCCTCATGCAAGCTTTCAGGTTGTTGACAACTCTTTTTGTATAGAGTTTGCATAAAATTTCATCTACTTTAGTATACCCCTCTATTGAAGTAATGCTTTGTCCATCACTGCACACTCTCTGAATTTAGATTTTCAAAGTTACAAACTCCCTCTTGTGTCCAAATTGTACATCTATGTCTCTATCCTCTCAGCATCATTTACTTTGGAAAAAATGAAACCAGTTGTTCATGTACATATGTTTTCTTCATTAATATTCATAATAATATACTCGCCATCAGATTTAAGGGTACAATATAGTTCATAATTTGTCCAAGAGTTAACATTTCTTATTCTAGGCCCCCTTTAGTTTTAAGAATTTATAGAGCAGAGATGCCACTCTTCAGCAAATTTCCTGATTTCAGGAATTTTTGGTGAGATTCTTGAGTACAAAAGTACACACAAGTGATAATTGTCATGCATTTTTCTCTCCATTTCAGGATATTTCATCTTCTCTCTGTGGCATCTCTGGTAGATATAGGGAATTAGGTATAACTGAAGCTATATCTATAAATACTGTAATACTGTAAATACTGTAAATACTCCATTATAAAAGAATTAATATTTTGCTGAATGCACATTCGATGGCATATTGAGTGCCAATTGTCCTGTGTTATGCAGAAATAGAATGATGAATATGTGGAAATGATCATAATTTACTGCTGTGAATAATTTCCTGATTTAGAAATCATAAATTTTTATAGAGCCATCACACTTTTACATTACCTGTTTGTCTCGTTCCAACTTTCTTTATTAATTCATAAATTTGTTTGTTTTAGAGCTCTCAAGTCAGTTGATCTCACACTGTTTTTAATATGTCCTTCAACAAATACACCAATAACAAAAGTACAAAGGAAAAGTATGCATACAGGTTTGTAAAAGAGAGGCATTCGACTCAACATTAAATTAATGACCAGGATTTTGTAAATTAATTTTGATAGACTTCCAAAAAAGGATTTAATCAATTGTGGAATGGTCTGTAAGTTTTTATGGTTTATTATCTCCTACAAGATGACTTTCACTTCATAGTCTGTTGTTCCAAAGATTCCTACCATTCTGGAAGAAAACATGTATGCATGAGGTGTATAATTCAAGGCTTTCATTACAAGTGACTATGTAGTATGATAATTGTTACTATACTTTCTCGCACAAGCATGTATTTTGTTATAAAGCCGTTGCATTATATAAATTTTAATGCTTGCATTATGTATATTTAAGAATGGTTGGTATCTCTTGTGTTCCATTTCTAGACTCTATAGCCATGTCTACACTAAACCTGAAACTTAAATTTTCACTACCTACAATCATAAGAATTATTCCCCTTTACCACAACGGAACTTTGTTGTGATTCACATGAAGATACTGTAGAGATAACAAAGCTTCAATTTTGTGAAACTATGACTGAAAAAAAAAGCTCTTCTCCATACTGACCCGATGATAACTCACACACATGATTGCACACCTACGCTGCATTTACATACAAGATTCTTTCTACATTTCTACCTTCAACCTTTCCTCCAATTTTCCTCTACTATTCTCTACTGCGCCTTGAGCATCCAGCAGGATGGATTTGGCGCATTATAAATCACATCTATTATTATTATCAAGATCCCGTTTGTTATGTGTTGTACGCATTTTGATATGTGCATGCTGAACGTTAGTTGTGACCATAAGAGGTCAGTCAAAAATCCAAGCATGCTCGGGATTGTGTCACAGTTAGTAAAACTTCAATAAAACTGTGTTTACACCTGACATACTGCAGGGGGCATTGCATGACCTTCATGAAACTTCCATAGGTTTGGTCATGGTTTCTAAACCATAAGGTTGTGTTGTAGTTTCGGAAACAACAAGCATCTATACTGAATGAAATTTAAAGTTTAGATATCTAAGTGACTGACAAAGTTTGTGAAATCTTAAGGTTTCGGACCGTGTCACAGTTAACAAAACTTCGACAAAACTACGATCACCCCTGACACACTGCAGGGGGCATTGCATGACCTTTATGAAACTTCCACAAAACGATAAGAAATGTTCTAGTTTGGTCATGGTTTCTAAACCATGTTAAGGTTTGGTTGTAGTTTTGGACACAACAAGCATCTATACTTAATGAAACTTGAAGTTTAAATATCTAGGTGACTGACAAAGTTTGGCTCTAAGTGTGAGTCTTACTTATGTTCTATTTCTATGTCATTGATGTGGAATTGAATATAATCATCCCAACTTGATGACATCCACCCATTTCATGCTAAGCAATTCTCTTGGTTTCTTTTCACGATTCAGATTTATTTAATGTTTTCCCTCAATTTTGAATTTGAATCTCTTTTCTTAGCCTCTGTTTGTTCTTTTCTTGTTCTCAATGTACAAAATGCCCGCATCTTCTTGTCTTACAAAGGCACAAAATGACTTTCAACGTACATGAATAATATTCCTTCGCGGCTTGGGACCCATGACATTTCACTAATTCCCTATGTTCATTTTATGTTGGGTATTTGTTTCTGACTCTCTCTAATTTAAANAAATGAAACTTGAAGTTTAAATATCTAGGTGACTGACAAAGTTTGGCTCTAAGTGTGAGTCTTACTTATGTACTATTTCTATGTCATTGATGTGGAATTGAATATAATCATCCCAACTTGATGACATCCACCCATTTCATGCTAAGCAATTCTCTTGGTTTCTTTTCACGATTCAGATTTATTTAATGTTTTCCCTCAATTTTGAATTTGAATCTCTTTTCTTAGCCTCTGTTTGTTCTTTTCTTGTTCTCAATGTACAAAATGCCCGCATCTTCTTGTCTTACAAAGGCACAAAATGACTTTCAATGTACATGAATAATATTCCTTCGCGGCTTGGGACCATGACATTTCACTAATTCCCTATGTTCATTTTATGTTGGGTATTTGTTTCTGACTCTCTCTAATTTAAACATGCACTTTTATTTGTCAGTTATTCATTGTATCCCACCTGTTCTGTTCTTTGAATCTTTTGTCTCAATGTTTGTCAATATCCTGCTCATTTCTTGTTCCTGATGGCCAATCATTTTACATCTTCTTCACAAGATAACTTGCACTGTACAATAATTCTCTACTCGTTTGCTGCTTGGGACCATTACATCTAATCAATCCCCTATGTTCATTTGGTGTTGGGTATTGTTTCTTACTCTCTCTCTCAAGTAAACATGCACTTTTATTTTTCAGTTATTTATTGTTTTCCACCTGTTCTGTTTTTTGAATCTCTTGTCTCAATGTTTGTCAGTCTCTGTTCTTTCCATTTTCCTGATGGCTAATTCATCTTCATCTTCTTCACAAGATAAATTTGCACTGAACAATAATTCTCTGAGCATCCTTTGCTGTTTGGGACCATGACATCTCCCTTATTCCCAATGTTCATTTGGTGTTGGGTATTTGTTTCTGACTCTCTCTCATGTCAAGTTGCACTTTTATTTTTCAATTATTTATTGTTTCTCACCTGTTAAGCTCTTTGAATCTCTTGCCTCAGTCTCTTCTCCCTGGTGTCTATTTTTCGTGCTCCTCATTATGAAAAAGATACAAGTTGACAGTGACCTTAATAGTACTTACATGTATTCCCCTTGCTCTCAAAGGCTAATGAAATCCTCCCATTAGGCCAAGATAAAAAAAGTTCTTTGGTTGCCCTTCTTCGACCGACCCTCTGAAAAGGTCCATCATGATTTTCTTTTCTCTCCACTCTAATTGATAAATCGCAATTGGAAAAACATGTGAAATGCAACCTTTAAAAAGACATTTTCAGATGTTCTTTCATCTCACCCTCCCTTGTTCTCACCTGAAATGTATAATAAAAAAAATGAATAAAAATTAAAGGGACTAGAATTTAAGGGGAGTGACAGTTGTTGCTCTCCTAAAGGTCTTCCTGAGTGCTCCTGCGGAGGGGGGATGATTAACAGAGCCCCTTATAACCCCAATCTTACTACATACATTGTGTATAGACCCAATTTTTCTCCCCTAAATTCTCCTTCAGGGCCTGTAGGAGAGCCATTTATACCCCCCCTGCAAATTCGTAGGTTCAAACCCTTAGGCCCGTATTCTGATAGCAAGGTTTAAGTTAACCCTGGTCTACATCTGTGGTTTAAGTACATTGGAAGCCAAAAGAGGCTTGAATCTATAATAGTCGATGTTTAATTTACCAGCACATTTGGCACTCGTATATTTAAAAATGTCTCGGAATAAAAAATTCAATAGTTTTCTACATTATTAGAGCATTAGGAAAAGAGAGCAGTTAACATACGAATTATTCATTGTAAATAAAATTTTGGCACTTTTGGCTACCCATACTTAAACCACAGATTTAGACCAGGGTTAACTTAAACCTCGCTATGGGAATACAGGCCTTAAATTTTGAATTAAAGAAAGTTTCTGATCGACCGACACTATTTTTTTTTAAATAGCATTCGTGGGCAACCAAGCAATTTGTTTGGCCTTATCTTTTGGCTTGGTATTTTTCGCTGGTGCTGTCATGTACATGTACAAATGTACTTTAAATTTGGGTTATTTGTTGTTTCCCACCTGTTTTGCCTTTATGTCTCAGTCTCTGTCTATCTCTTCTTTATTATTTTCTCTCTGGTGTCCACTTTGCATGCTTCTTGTCTGTCAGAGTCTCTGTCTATTGTACTATTTCAATATCTTTTGTCAGTCTGTTAACTATTTCAGGACGATAAAAGCCTGTTTTGGTTCAATAACTTTTTATATAGTGCTCTGAAAATATACCAGATGCATACATGAGCAGAAAGAGAAAAAAAATCTACACTAAATTTATTTATTTTAATTCTGTCACCATTTGTTGCTGGACAAAATTATCAAGTTGGTTATGAAGACATAGCTTCAAAATCACTTTTTTACTCGCAAATTGGCAACTTTTAAATTTTTAACTGTTTAACATGCTTTTTGACGAAAAAGATTCAATTTTAGTGTTGCCAATTCAGGAAAGAAATAGTGATTTTATTGCTTGTAAAATAATTCCTGTCCTGAATGGGATGTAGAGGAACCTAGCTTTCCCACAAATTATAATGCTTATTAGCGGATGAAGGAAATCAGAAGAACAAACTGAAAATTTGAGCAAAATGAGATAATATGTTTCAAAGATTTCTGCTGCTTGGGATCATTGAGTTGGTAACTTTTTGAAAATCTGCGAAGTATTGCAACACTCCATTCATTTTATATTTAATGGATAAATGAAGAATTTAGAATAAGGTTTCAACATGAATCTTTCAAAAAATACATGCTGAATTTATTGATAAAAGCAGGCCATAATCCTAAGCAAAAAAAACAACACTTCATTGAGATTTGTATAAAAAAACAGAGTGTGAAATTTTGTATTGGGAGTTGTCTGCCATGACGACGTATATTCCATCAGAATTGCCCATTGGATTGATCCCCATCAGAAGCAGGGATTATGATATCATTGAGAGTTTGAAAATTCATATCTCTGATTTTATTCAATTTTTCACTGTTGGTTCATCTAATTGTTCTCCATCCACTGACAGCACAGTAAATCCAGGGATTGGTTTCCTTTTAATATCTTGTTTCAATTTCTGATTATCTCTTTCGCTCTGTCTCTTTTATTCTCTTGTCTACTTTCCTTGCGACTCATCTTTAAAGGGGAACTACACTCAGACATTAAATTGCTATCATTAAATGAAGAAAAATAAGATGAAAAAACTGTGAAAATTTGAGCAAAATCGGATAATCCATTCAAAAGTTATGAATTTTCAAAGTTTTAATTTACACCCCTCATGGGCTCCTTAAAAGAAGACTCTACCCAAAAATTATAATTCTTCAACAGGAAAAGAAAAAATAGATGAACAGAACAACAAAAAATTGAGGAAAATCGGACAACTAATAAGAGAGTTATGAATGTTTCAATATTTAGACAAATTGGTAACTGATGACGTCACAGGTGCACAACTGACCATCTATTACATTCATATCAATGTTATGAAATGTTACTTTTTTCCCCAAAAATATGATTTCCTCAAAACTTTAACCATAGGATATCTTTATGATAGATATGTAGATCCAATATTTGCATGTTTACAATAATACAAACTTTGCAACTTTCTGTAAAAATAATGAATATTGCACCATAAATTTATAATGAAAACTCTGGTTAGTTGTGCACCCATGATGTCATCAAATTGGCAGCATCCCTGGAAATTTCCACTGATTTGCCCATTTTTTCAAATATTTAGAAATTCATAACTTTTTTATGACTTGTCCGATTTTCTTCAAACTTTTTTTGTTTTACTCACCAATTTTTTCTGCTTCTTATAAGAAATTATTATTTTTGGGTAGACTCTTCTTTTAAATTGACAAACGTACATGCACAAAATGGATGCCAACATGGAGAACTCTCCATTCGCTTTGTACACAAAATTTCACATTTTCCTCTTTTTCCAGCAAAGTAGAAAAAATTTGTTTCTTCGGTTAAATATACTATAGCCACATCAATTCTGCAAGCATTCCAGAAAGAACGGGGTCGATTCCTCATTTGAAATATGATATTGGTCCATTTTCAATAAATTTATATACAAAATGAATGAGGAGTTCTCCATGTATGACATCACACATTATGCTAATTAGCTAAATGCATGCCAATTGAAGGATGCCCAGCAGAGGTGGAAATGATAACTTTGAAAAATCATAACTTTTGAACGGATTATCCAATTTTGCTCAAATTTTTACAGTTTGTTCATCTGATTTTTCTTCATTTACTGACAGTGCATTATTGGCAGGGTGTAATTCCCCTTTAAAATAAAAAAGTTGACCTACCCTTTATATTCTTTGGCTCTCTATTCAATAAAGGCCAATTAAATACTTTCTCATCCATGGTTTTGTTATTCTTGGCTGGCACCCTTTACTTTACTTTATGTACAAATGTATTTTCATGTTTTTGGCATTTTTGGGGGGGTTTTCTCCCTGTATTTCCAGGTTCCCACTCTATGTGGAAAATCTGGAAGATTAGTTCCACTTTTTCCAGTCATGGAAAACTCAATAATTTTTTTTTTCAAAATCCCTAACATCAGGGAACTGTCAGGGAATTTTGTTCTCCTCAAATTGTGGAAACATGGGGCTAATTGCATGAAATGGTCTTAGCTATCCTCATCTTGCTATTAAAAGCTTCTTAACTTTTTGGGGCACTCTCATAACATCTATAGACTTATCAACGTTTGTGTTAAGGGTGGTAAAAGAAGTTATGACGTCTTAGCAAGAAGAGGATAGCTAAGAACATTTTGTGCAATTGGCCTCTGAGCACCAACAATGATCAATACTAAAATAGAGTGAATTAGTTTGACATAATTTATCCTGGACTTTTGAAAAATCATCAGGGAAAATTAAGGGGATTTTGTTCTCAAATAGTAGGGACCCTGATATTAACAATGATCAATACTGGTTATTAAGGATGAGTACATTTTTTTTTCAAACACGGTTGAGTGAATTAGGTTGACATAGTTTTAGAATAGAAAAGAATAGACTTTTGAAAATTCATCAGGGAAAAATCTGGGAGTTTTGTTCTCAAATAGCGGGAACACCGATATCACTTGTTCAATTTCTTAACTTGGGCTGTTTTACTTTTATTTTTGTTTGTCCCTGGTGTCCACTATGCATCTTCTTGTTTTTCAAATCTACAAGATGACTTTCAGCAGGTCATTTTACATCCATACGTTTACCCCCTGACTCTCTTGGGTCCATGATATATTTCTATGTCAATTGGTACGCCCTTCATTTATTTGCTCTATTTCATACATCTTAAAGCCCAAGTATAGTTTTGGTAAAGATTAAGAAATGTGAATTTTGGGGATCGTTATCAATGACATACAATTCTTTTATGCATTTTGAGACCGTAACGTATTTTTTTACGAGCTGATTGTTTTGACAATTTGAATTTGACTGTTAAATCATATTTAGCGCCCTCTCTTGGTTATAACAATATTAAGCTTGTTATTGGGCATATACAAAATTATTTCCGAGATTTGACAAAAGTATGATAAAAAGGAACACAGAAAGATTAAATTCTGAAATTTTCATGCATTCTGTATATGAGAAGTTGTCCTTTATCGAGAAAGAAAATATTTAATTAGTGTCGGGGTACACGACACTGAAATATTTTGCACATTTTAGGTTATAACTTTTCCAAAACTTGTTTATTTTTCGCACAATCTTTAGTGCAACATGTTCATGATACCATGTTTCATTTTATAAAGATTTGAAGACAAAATTTGGCGATGAAAATATTCGCTTTTACCAAAACTTTACTTGGGCTTTAAAAAGATAAAAAGTAACATTTCTGCCTTGTTCTTTCGGGTCACTCCACCTTTTCCCCCATTCTTGGGTTACAGTAATATGCATGTATCGTTTCAGTCGCAGAAGGTGACTTTCACCTCCCAATATCTATAATCCTGCTCTTCGGATCTCTCTGTGATTGAAGTTTTGTGGTCGAGTGGTTCTGACTCTCACTTTTCGACGAGGAGATTCGTAGTTTGAATCCCAGCCATGGCGTTGATTTTCTGTGGCAAGAAATGTATTCACGTAGTGCAGCACTCATCCTAAGGGGGTGTTGTTCAAAAGTTGCAATTGATTGGAACGCGCTAATCACAATGTTTGTTTCAAGCGCGTCTTGTTAAATGCGCATACCGTGCGCGAATGAAAATTCGCGTTACAATTTGCAAAGTTGCAGTTGATTTGCAGATGATTTTGAACAACACCCCCTAAGTGAGGTTGATGGGTAATGGCAGGAAGAAATTCCTTGAACGCAGTGAGCACCACATGGTAGCCTTGTTATAGTGGGGTAATAATGGACAGAGTTTTTAGAAACATGTCAGTTTTAAGCACTATATGAATTATAATTATGATGACATCAATATTAATAAAGCGCACGATGCGAAATGTTTCAGAGTGCTCCTTTACTTTATTGCTCGGATTTGGCAAAGCTACTAAAATTGGCGCATCTCTGCCTCTCCCAAGGAATCTCTTACTGCATGGACCCATTCATATCACCGGGGTTGAGTGCAGCAGAATGGGGATGAATTTCTCGCTGAAGGAAATTATTGCCATGGGTGAGGTTTGAACTGTGACCCTCTGGTTGAAAGGCGAGAGGCAAAACCACTACACCATGATCTTTCCATACATACACACTGCATGTCTACGGAAGAGGATGGGGGCTGCAGGCTCTGTAAACAATAATTTTTTTGTTCTTTCCATTTAAATCTTTTTCTGCTCATCCATCTTCTCACAGTTTCTTTCCTTTTTTCTGGCTTTCACTTTCTCCCTTTCTTAATTCATTTCTTCTTTTTTTTAGAAGAGAATTAGTTTTTCCCTAAAATGTTTTGATGTGAGATATATATAGCTGCCAGAACTCTTCTTTTTTTTAATCCCTTTGAATATCTTTCTTCTCACTCACCCCATCTGTCTTTCTCCTAATTTCTTCTTGTTTTCTCGTTCTCCCTCTCGCTTGCTCTATCTCACTATCTCCCATATATTTGCAATGTTAATTTCTCTCTTTCATTGCCCTCTGTTTATTTTTGTCCACATTCTTGTTCTTGTATTGTTAGAGCATCCCCCGTCTTACAGAATAGACTTCTCCATTTTTATATTTTTCCATCCCCACTGCTTCTCTCTCTTTATCTGTATATCTTGATGATGATGATGATGATGATGTGGAGGTGTTGTGGTGTAGTGGTTCCGACTCATCTTTCAAGCAGAGGGTCACAGTCTAAGTCCCACAAATCGTTTTCTTCAGCAATAAATTTATCCATATTGTGCTGCACTAAACCCTGGTGATGTAATTGGGTAGGCCGACCAGCAAGAAAGAAATTTCTTAAATTTATTGTAGAATATTATAGAAAGGTCACATAAGGAGGTCATGGTAACACCGGTTCGTAATTGCAATGTGAGTGCTTAGAATTACTTGCATTGAGTGCTTTAATGTTTATGCTTTGAAATATAATTTTCTATTTATTCCTTACATTTGGACCGCTTTGCTTTAGCATTTATGCATAAAAATATCCATTCATTTCTATAGATTTCCTGCGCTTGAACCTCTTTGTTTTATCAAGGAGCTCCTTGGTTTTTATATCCCAAAGCTGAAATTTTTCTGGTCTGTGGGAGTCTCACACAAATTGATCTACGACTGTTGTGTCTGTCTCTCCTCCCCCTTCCCACAAGGTGACTTTCACCCGGAACGTTCATGGGATATCCTCCTCAAATTGCAGTCTCAATTTTTCCATGTGCATTTTATTGGCCGTGATTGGATGTTGACGGATGCGAAAACATTCCAACTTTGGTGTACTATTGGTCCCTCTTGGATTCTTGCCAAAAGTTGACAACAAAACCTGACAATTTCAATGTGATGGTAATGATCTTCACTTGACAGAGATATTTTTCTGCCACCCTGAAGAAATAGTGCTATTGTTAAAAGATTTTATTTTAAACAACAATAATTATGTCACTCACATTTTACATTGTCTATTTGTTTGCTGTTTTTTAATTGTTGTGCATGTATATTTTTGTTTATTCCATTGTTTCAATTCAAATGGCTTGTACATGTATGCAAGAACAAATCTCACTTTTAGTGGCAATACAGTAATAAAATAAAAATTGATGAAGCATAAAAGATATTTCTCAGTGCCAGGTGTAAAACGACTACCCGCATATTAATTAATGTTTATTTCAGTGGCAATTGCCCAAGTATTCGTGACTCTGCATTTTTCTGGTACAGCTCTCCCACCCATATTGAATTTAGAGGGAAGAATCTGATTTTTGATCGCTCCAAAATTGTGATTTTTGTATCATTTTGTGAATTTTTCATGATAATTTTACTGCATACTCTAAGGGAGATTCTCTTTCATCCCTCATTATAAAGATATAGATTCATAATGGTCAGGATGCAGAAATTAATGTGAAACGAGCTGATGTATTCACAAATGAATTTACATGCCGAGATATAACTGTGTACAAGATTAAAAGAAGATTTTTGCACAGATTCTCTTGTAATTTGCTTTGAAATGCCAATCAGTCTTTATTCCTACGGAATGCTAAATGAGTAAATGATTTTATTGAAACAACTATGAACATGCTCTAATTTGCTATTGAAGAACTGCATTAGGGAAGTAATTTTACTGCAGCTCACAAAGTAGTTTGATATCTGAAAAACTCTCTCTCTCTCATCTCTCCCAAAACTGATCTATGCGTATAAAGGTATAGATTCGTAATGGTCGGGATGCAGAAAGTGATGTGAAACGAGCTGATGTATTCACAAGTTTCTTTAAATACATAAATATAACTGTGTACGAAATGAGAGAAAATTGTACATATTCTGGAGTATTTTACGTGGAACATGCCAATCAGCCATGATTCCTACGGTGTGCTAAGTGCTTTCGCACGGAGGAGCATCGGCCCGGAATGGGCGGAGCGATCGATGGTATTGTCTGTGGTGTGTGAGTTCACATTCATTTTGTACGTGAAGCATGTTGTGCTAGGGCTGGAGACCGCAGCATCATTTTTCATTTTGAGATATTCAAGCCATTTCTTGATCGATTTTAATCAAACAAACTATGAACATGCTCTAATTTGCCATTGAAAAACTGAATCATGGTAAATACTTTTACTACAGCTCACAAAGTAGTTAAATATCTGAAGCGCCATCCTCCCAAACCTGGTCTATCGATTTAAGCCTAATCATCGCTGTTGTTTTGTCTGAGAGGTTGGCAGTTCTGCTACATATCGTAAAGGTGATTAAATTGTTCTCACCTTTTTAGGCTTCATTTGGTTTATTGACTCTGCAGACAATGTTTGGAGGTCAAATACATGGTATTGTCTCAGTCTGGCACATATTGTAATCATCATCACTTTTGGACGTTCAACCTGGGCAAATGAGCGTCTATTAATGCTGTTGAGGGTTGGAAATTTTCTTGTTTTCTTTTTTTAAATGCCGAGTAAACCCTCTGTACGTATTAAAGTTTAATAGAAAATTAATCAATATTGTTATCACATTGTTTATTCTGTTCAAATTTTGAAAGGCATATTTTTGATAAATCGCAGTTATAAGGTCTTAGATTTGAAGGATAATCCCACATACTCTTTTTAAGATTCTCTTTCATCCCTCTATTG
>BQKZ01002919.1:24105-41776 GCA_036244855.1 Temnopleurus reevesii | reverse complement strand
TTTATAAACTGATTTTATATTTCATGTTCAGCAACTATTCTAAATCAGCTGATCAGTTAACCCAACTCACAAACTCTCTTTACACTATGTTAATGTGACCAACTAATTCCAACATTGATCTTGTAAAATAGAAACTTTATAATGAAAACTTTCCCCTTAATTTGTTTCATCTGTTCATTGATATTTAATAGTGGTCAGGTTTACTACAAGGTACTTCCATCATTTCCGAAAGTTCAGTGACCAAATAATATCAGCTGTTCATTTTACCTTTCATTCTCCTTCTCCCCCTCTCTCTCTCTCTCTTTCTCTCCTCAAATCCTTGACGAGCTCATGGTATTGTTGTAGGATCCATGGTTGTACAGTCATGATCTTGTTGGGTGTACAAACACTTCAACGTTTATATGAAAATGGTACAACTACACCATAAAAGTGCATCTTTAAAATTATTTGACGACACAACATAAAGTGGAAACTGTGCACCTATAGAATTTTTGATGAACTAAGATGAAAAACATGTATGAACAGCCAGTTAGTTAGGCAATCATATGAATCCACTCGTCTGAACATGGGGGTTAGGCATAGATGGTCAATCGATCAGTTGATATAGTTTTCATCTTTTTCTCACAGCAAAATGTTTATTTGTATCAACCATGATAGCTATTTTTTACTTTTTGAAAGCTGGGAGTTATTCAAGCAGGGCTTGAATAACGCTCCCCCATTTCTAAATTAATACACTTTTCCATTCAAATATGAAGTGTTATTGATTTATGTGTCATTGATATCATGTAAAGGGATATTTTTCTATTTCCCAAATCATTACATTTTATGTTTAAATTTTGAAAATGCTACTGAAATGGAAAAAACAAAGAAATCAAATTAAACATGTTAAAAGAAATTTGGAGGCGCCGTAGTGTAGTGGACCTGGCTCTCCCCTTTCAACCAGAGGGCTGCGGTTCGAGTCCCACCCATGGCGTTAATTTCCTTCAGCAAGAAATGCATCCATGTTGTGCTGTACTAAACCCAGGTGAGGTGAATGGGTACCAGCAGGAATTTATTCCTTTAAATGCAAAAGCACTGTCCTACTTGGCCGCTCTGCTGTGGCCGGGAAATAAGATTAGATATTTGTCTTGCGCCTCTGCATAGGTGACTAGGGCGATGGCGTGTTTAAATGCTATATATTATAATTGTCATTGTATTTGAAATAATGTATGAACGTTCGTTTTTATTGTCCTTATGGTGTACATATCATGTAAATGATTTTTCCTGCTTTTTTACAGTTAATTATTTCTCTTTTCTCTCTATTTTCTTTTTATATCCTTATCAACTCAGATCAAACCTGACCCAGAGGGCTCAAAATCATACTTTGAGAAAGTGAATTGAGCTGACCAGTTATCAACCATTCATCTAAATCTGACAAAAAGTATTATGTAAGTCTCTCCCAATTCTTTGCCATGAATTTTTGAGAAAATTTTGTGGAAATAAAAGTGTGCTGCAAAATGTTTTCAATGGACTTGGGATGTACTCGGAATTACCAATTAGTCTATTACAAAATAAAGTATTATTGTTTATGCTGTATACCCTAGCTGCATTAAAAAGAGGTCTGCATTCTATGTATATTTGTTCTTAGATCCCCACTGTTTTCAAAATTTTGTAGTACTGCATATTTTATACCACATTGAGAGAAGTTATATTCAGGAACCCTATATTACTCAATGATATGATTTCCAATGGATACAATCAAAAGAACATGATGATACGTTACAAATTCTTGTATTTTGTTTGGACATTTGATTTATCGGTATCCATTATGAATATGATCAAGGATTAAGAAAGAAATGTATGAATAATGTGAAAAATTTCATGCATAAGAATTCCTTTAAATTGGGCAACCAAATGTTATTCAATATTAAAAGGTTACTAGATTCATTCAATTAAAAAGATGAAATCAATACATCAACTATGGACAAAGGTGGTATGAGATATTATTCTTATTTACAACCATTTAATTTCAGACACAATTTTTTAGAATTATTGTCCTTTCATTAGACATAACATAACCACAATTAAATGCATGAGACGGATATGAGTTCATCTCCAAGTGATTGTGAAAAATGAGACATCTGTAATGAAAAATCGTGTGACATTTATGAGGACCTTTCTATACAAGAAATTTAAATGCACAAAACTGCAGAACATTTAAGGGTTTTTTTTGAGATGGCATGTTTAATTATTACTTTGATGATTGGCTTGTTTTTTTTTGTGAATATTTTATAATCAAGTTCTAGCCAAAAATTTGGCAGTGTGCTCTCAAAGAGTTATATTATGCACCTGAATAACTTACTGTTGTTTATGTTTTATTTAGTGAATTTAGTATCATGATGGATCCTAATTTATTTTCACCATCCATCCAGTATTCAAGATTATGTCATTATTCACTGTGAATTCATGTGTAAAGTGTGTGATTAGGCTACTGTTTGTGCAAATTCGATTCAGGATAAATTATTGATTCCAGCCTTGATATAAAATAGAATATAAAGCTTCATGTATGTTTATCCCATGAAAATTCACTCTTGCCTCATTTTATAAGTTGTACTTGCTTTTCCTTTGTTATCTGGCACTTCCTAGATATATTTTTCTGTGAAACAGATCAAGTTATTGATCGGTGACATTATTTCAATTCAGTACAGAGACATACATATCCATCTTATTGGTTAATGGTTAATGTAAATAATAATGCTGAAACTGTGATGTTACCATATCACTAATTGATTGAAAGGATAGAAAACACTTCATTTGAACAATAACTAGAGGTGCATAGATACAGTGCGACATGTGTATTTCATTTGAAAACAGATAGAATGAACGTTTTTAGAATTTTGCATGCTCATCAATAAATGTCTCATCTAGAGGCGTTTTTTCATCATTTATGATTCAAATACTATGTGTATTGTATTTAAAAGGTATGGTCACACCGGCCGAGCGGGGCTTTAGCGGTCCTTTAGCGGAAAGAATTGGGGATTTAATTTCGGCAACGCTCGTCACCGCTCACAAAGTGGGTAGAACAATTGATCTCTTTTGTAAAACGCTTACTTCCGCCCATCTAACACCGCTTTTTCTATAGCTTGGTCATATCGGATGGGCGGTGACAAGAATTCATCACCGCTCGTAATCGTTCACCGCCGTTTAACATAAATTCGCCTCCGCTAAGTCAAAGCCGGTTTCCGCTCGACCACCGCTTATGGTCCCTCCTACCGCTCTGAAATGTTTTGAGCTGCACAAAATATTGCGAGCGGAAAGAAGCGAGGGGACTTACCTCTCTGGCAAAGTTCATGGCCGCTCCAACACTGCCCTGGTACCGCTAGACAGTGGTTGGTGGACGTTTGGATCCGCTAGGCCAACGCAGAAATCTGCATTGCTTCCCACTGAGACCCCCAAAAACAAAGCAATCGCATATAGCGCAACGGAATTTTAATCACTTTGAAATTCTTTTGCGTGAATGCACTGTCGTGGCAGCTGGAATATTTCCCAGGTGCTACGAAGTGTACTTCACACAATGGAATTCGAAAATTAAATTCCATGCAAGACCCTAACCAATGTACAGAATCATCTTTTCAAAGACGGCCCAAAGTGGGGCATGGCTGTTGGGTTAAACTTCCGGCGAACCAAAGCACGCATGTGCATGATGTCGCTCTGCGTTGACTGAGCGGATCCAAGCGGCCACAAACTTGCGTCTAGCGGTGCCTGGGCGGTGTTTTAGCGGTGGTGAACTTTGCCAGAGCGGAGATTGCCCTCTCCTTATCGCTCGCAATCTTTTGTGCGGCTCAAAACCTTTTGCATTTTGGAGCGGAACTAGGGACCAGATTGGAGAGCTGATCCAAGCACTGGTGGATGTTTAGCGATGGTAAACGGTTACGAGCGGTAATGAATTTTTGTCTCCGCTAAAGGACCGCCAAGGCTCCGCTCGGCCGGTGTGACCATACCTTCAGCTAATTATATGAATTCTGTGAAAACACAGTGTAATTTATCATGTCCCAAGGACCTTATTACTATAAGATTGCACATGAAATGTGATGATTAGTCAAATAAAAATACTGATTAAACAACATTTATTTGAATGTTATACAGTGTAGTTTTTATTGGTATTATGTACTGCATTGGCATCTAAAAATGCCTAAATCTTGATGCTTCATGCAAAATGTTAGCAACCCTGATATGAATACACAATTTTGCTTTGAAATGAGGATTTATGGTTTTTTTTTGTTGTTTTTTTTTTGTTATTTGTGTGTGTGCTTGTATCAGTCCCGTTTTTTTTTATAGAGACACATCACTGACTTGCCATAAAGAAACTACAGACTTTTTACTGTGGACATTCTAATTTGACCAAATACTATTAAACTGAGGACATATTGCCAATCTTACTTTGAATGCATTTTTATTGTAGAGCATTACGTTTTCGACCTATACCAGAATCAAGGATTTCTGGCTGTGGTCCTTGGCCTATACCAAAATCTGACGTGCACTGTACACACACCCAGACACACACACACACAAACACACATACACACACAACACACTTGATCCACTCACACATCCGCCCTACACTTTCATTCACTCATAAATTTCTTTAATCACATGCACCCACATGAACACTACACCCACAACCACCCACACCCACACAAAGACAATCAACACCACACATGGACACATACACAATTTCATAATGTACAAAAATTGCTTTCATTACATCTGTTCACCCACAAACACCAAACATCAAACAGACACAGATCCACACTCAGTTGCACTCTCTAGCACCCTCCCACACTAGCACCCTCCCACACTCACCCTCATACACACACACACACACTATCACCACCACCACCTCATGTATGAAGGAACACTTACACTTTTATCCACACAGAAACTAGTTAAGACCACACACATACCACCACCACCACCACCATCACCACCATATGCATGTAGGAACACTAACACTTTTATCCACTCAGAAACTAGCTAAGATGTATGCTCACCTACATACACCAAACATCAAGTCAACACCGACCCATACTCAAATGCACTCTCTAGCACACCCCACACACACACACACACCACCCAATGTATGTAGGAACACAAACACTTTCATCCACTCAGAAACTAGTTAACATGTATGTTCAACCACATACACCAAACATCAAACCAACACCGACCCACACTCAAATGCACTCTCTAGCACACCCCACACCCACCCACATACACACACACACCATCCAATGTATGTAGGAACACAAACACTTTCATCTATTCAGAAACTAGCTAACATGTACGTTCAACCACATACACCAAAATTCAAACCAACCCTGACCCACACTCAAATGTACTCTCTAGCACACCATGCACTCACCCACATACACACACACATCACCCAATGTATGTAGGAGCACAAACACTTTCATCCACTCAGAAACTAGCTAACATGTATGTTCAACCACATACACCAAACATCAAACCAACACCGACCCACACTCAAATGCATTCTCTAGCACACCCACACTCACCCACATACACACATACACACCACCCAATGTATGTAGGAGCACAAACACTTTCATCCACTCAGAAACTAGTTAACATGTATGTTCAACCACATACACCACACATCAAACCAACACCAACCCACTCTCAAATGCACTCTCTATCACATCTCCACTTACCCTTACACACACACACACACACACACACACCACCACCACCACCACCACCACCATCACCACCACCACCCCATGTATGTGGGAACACCTACACTTGCATCCACTTAGAAACAATATAAGATGTATGTTCACCTGCATGCACTAAACATAAAGTGCAAACAAAGGACTCACACTTCCACATGCTCACTCACACATGCGCACACACACACACACACACACCACCCAATGTATGTAGGAACTAACACTTTTATCCACTCAGAAACTAGCTAAGATGTATGCTCACCCACATACACCAAACATCAAGTCAACACCGACCCATACTCAAATGCACTCTCTAGCACACCCCACACACACACACACACACCACCCAATGTATGTAGGAACACAAACACTTTCATCTATTCAGAAACTAGCTAACATGTATGTTCAACCACATACACCAAACATCAAACCACCACCGACCCACACTCAAAACACTCTCCTGCACACCTCACACTCACCCACATACACACACACACCACCCCATGTATGTAGGAACACAATCACTTTCATTCACTGAGAAACTAGCTAACATGTATGTTCAACCACAAACACCAAACATCAAACCAACACTGACCCACACTAAAATGCACTCTCTAGTACACCCCACACTCACCCACATACACACACACCACCCATGTATGAAGGAACACTGAACACATTCATCCACTCAGAAACTAGCTAAGATGCAAGTTCAACCACATGCACCAAACATAAAAATGCACTCTCTATCACATTTACCCTTTTATATATATACACACACACACACATACATACACACACACACACACCATCACCACCACCACCCCATGTATAAAGGAACACTGAACACATTCATCCTCTCAGAAACTAGCCAAGATGTATGTTTAATCACATACACCAAACATCAAGCCAACACCGACCCACACTCACCCACATACACACACACCACCTAATGTATGTAGGAACACAATCACTTTCATCCACTCAGAAACCAGCTAACATGTATGTTCACCCACATGCATCAAATCAACACCGACCCACTCTCAAATGCACTCTCTATCACATCTCCACTTACCGTTATATATACACACACACACACACACACATACACACACACCACCACCACCACCACCACCCCATGTATGAAGGAACACTGAACACATTCATTCACTCACTCAGAAACTAGCCAAGATGTTCACCCACATACACCAAACATGAAGTGCAGACCAAGGACACACCCACCCACATGATCACTCACACACACAAACACACACACACACACACATTAAATATCTTGCTATCAGCAGTCAACACTCGACTGTATTTTCGTGATGCCATGCCAAAATGCATCATTTCTTTGACACCTAAACAAGGTTTCCACTCGACCTGGAAAATGATTTCCACTTCATAAGTAAAGGAATAATCAGGAAATTTCACTTTTATAAATCTCTCAATTCAGTGAAAATCAAGGAATTTTTTTCTGCTAAAATAGTTTGAACCCTGGGTAATTGAGGATCTGTCATGATACGTTGAAATGAGTCAATTACGTCGGTATGCATATGGAATTTTGAAAATTCATCAAGGGAAAATGAGAAAAAAAAGGGGAACTTTGTACTTCCCGAATATCAGGAACCCAATCATATAAACAATTATATGTGGTCATATTCTTATTTGTCAATATTAGTCTAATGAAAGTGCACAGACTACCAGCACTTTTGTTGTTTTGAAGTAGATTATGATTGGTTACATGTACCATAAAATTGAAAGAANCATGATTAATCTCGCTGTCCGTGTCAGTACTTGGTTCATACTGTTCTTCCTCCGAATCACATTCCATAACAATATAAGGTCTTCAAAATCATTCTCTGCCATTTTGTACTTTCACGATGCAATTGATAGAGCTGGATATGAGAAAGCGTTCGATGTAGCTACGCCGCATAGAATACGTGTGCAAAATTGAGCTTTGCATGCTCAGCAGACGCCGCGCATCCGGGCTCTGAAAAGTAGCATGCAATACAATGACGTATTTTCTCCGCGGGGGGTCAAATTGAATTTTTTACGGTGGTTCATTCTCGCAGCAGTGTATATAAGTGTGCTAAAAGGCGTTTATCTCTTTTTTTCATTTCAAAATAGTTTTAAACAACTTTAAATGGATTCTATAATACTTCCTTGATTTAATGAGGTATAATTTTCCTAATTTACGCACATTTTTAAGTTCTATGCCAGTCTACTTTAATTAAAATAAAGAGGAAACACAAACTGATATTTACTTTATATGCTTTATTAAGCACATATTTAATATAAGATATCTTGTTAGATATGAGGATAAAACATACCAGTAGTTATTAAATTTTTGTTATGTACAGTATGGGTATGTATAGATGGTGCTATGATAAATTTGCATTGAAAATGATATAATCTTGTACATCCATGCAGCATTGTTTAGATATGTACGTCTCCTGCTGGATTGATAAAATGTGAGTGCTGGTTTATCAATAATCTGTAAAAGACGTATCAATCCAATTATATATTTTAGAAATATGTGATAATTACCATGAAACCACAGTATTGTGTTTACCAGAGCCTGTAATATAAAAAAATGCAATTAAACCTATGCTGCACTCAACCCAGGTAAGGTGAATGGGTACATGGCAGGAATATTTATTCTTTGAAAGGTCAAGTGCGCCGTGAATGGCTGCCGGGCTAAAGCCAGGGTAATAATGATGTAAAGCGCCTTGAGCACCCAGAAGAGTGGATACGTGCGCTATATAAATTGCATCTATTATCATTATGATAAATATTAATGGTAAGTCTATGGCAAAATGTACCAAATAGATAAGATTCATTGCAAATATAATTGCATCTCTATATGTTACAGGCTCCAGAAGTGTTGCCCGAACCGTCTGATAAACTATTAAAAGCATCAAATAAACTTGTTTGTTGCCAAATGTTTTCATACATGTAAAGCCCTGGTCACATAGGACCCCGGAAGCAACACGATTCACCCCGACTCTTTGTTAATTCACAGTTAACTGCCTCAGAACAATGAGTCGGGGTGAATCGTGTTGCTTCCGGGGTCCTATGTGACCGGGGCTTAAAGTAGGTTTAACGAGATATGGAGCAGGCAATTTTATGAATCATTTGCAGTATGGACAGAAACAAAGTTATCGAAGTCGTGAAATGTCCACCTCTGTAAAAGACCTACAATTTTGTGGGACATGGTGGGACATCGTTAACCCATTGACTACTGAAACCGGATAGTCCCTGCACAAAGTCTCTAGGAATTACAGAAGACAGTAGTAAATGGGTCAACAACATTTCTTTCCATACTGTAACAAAGCCATTTTTCCACATCGTCAAATTTTTTAAAAAGTTGTGCGCTACAATGAAATACAAAATAATTTACAAGAAATGAAATTGAGGTAGATATCACCTTACATATGATTTATGCTTAATACTAAGACCAGAGAACTAGCTTTCTTCATCCCCTCTTTGCTGCTTATATGAAACTCTTGGAGTGTTGCTAGAAAGTTGTGATCAATTGAAAGGATTGCAATAGATCGCATACATGTGCAAATTAAAATGACTGTTTCATGCTTGTCTTGTTAGCAGCCCAAACCTTGTGCAAATAAAAATGTGCATTTCAGCTTGCAATTGATTTGTAGTTGAATTGAAATTGCAAGTTTCTTGCAACACCTAAGATATTTGAACATAACATTGTGGAAAATATTAATTCTCATTGCGTGTGCTGAAGCAAAAGATGATACAACTTTGAAAGAAACAATTTTTTCTTCTGCAAATGACATAGACTTCTAAAAAAGCTTGGTAACACTCTTAAATTGTACCATTACTTAAAATTCATTTATACATTGGAGAGTGATCCTTCATTGTTTTGAGTAGTGTATTTTGAATGATTAGATGTTAACTCAAGTTCATATGAATCAGTTTTGCTTCAGACTCTCTGCACAATTGGAATGAATACGTTTCCAAAATTACCAAATATTAACCAGGCCTACAGGTAAAAAGGGCACCCACTTTTTTAATGTATTCAGATATAAGGCACTTTATAACATTGGGGAATTCACACAAAGTAGATTCATATGCTGTAAGATAGACACGATTTGAAATATTTACAGATTTTGTAATCAGTTCAGTTGATGAATGACTCTAAAATGCGAATGATATGCAGCATTTTGAGGTTCTAGTTTCTTCGGAATCCTTCAAAGCTTTAGACCCTGTGCAGACCATATCACCTCCAAGCTTGATGTTCTGAGGCCCTTTGTAGATAGGCATTCCAAACTTCCATTTAATTTCTATCAACCAATCACAGTCACTGTTACATGCCCATCATCTCCAAAAGGCTGAACCTGAACCAATCAGAATGTCTTTTTGATCAAGTCTGTCTTAGATCACTGCCATCGACCGAAGCTAGCAGTAAGGCCTTGAAGCGGCTGTTCTCAGGTAGTACGCACCCTCTCCGTCAGCTGGGTCCGCCCAGTAGCCCATTCGTGGTACCGAGACGGCGTCGCCACCCTTCCCCGGGCTTGGGTAGGCAGGACAGCTGCTTTTAACCTTGGGAATGAGACCGTAGGTTTCGCATCGGTGGGTCGCTCTGTAGGAGCAGGTGGCGATGCTTTCGGTGAAGTAGTAGACGGCCCGGTAATGGGAGCAGTGGGTCAGAGGGATGCAACCTGGCATGTGCTTGCCTCCGTTAGGGTAGAAGTCTTGGTGACCAACCTGTGTGTGAATCAAAGAACAAGACCAAAGTAAATGATGATAGTAATATTAGTAATAGAATGGAATCTTGCCATAGAAAGTTTTGATATAATATTTTTACATTACTCTCAAGATAATTTTACTGTTCCATCTCTCTTTAATAAAAGATCTTTGTTTGTTTCTATTTTTGTCCTGTAATGATGTAACAAGGTCTCAAGATTAAGATGCTGAAAATAAGATATATGAAATGCATTGATGTAATGATGATGATGATGATGATGGTGATGATGATGATGATGATGATGATGATGATGATGATGATGATGATAATGAAGATTTACGACAAGGAAGATAATGGAGATTGTTATTATTTATTGGGATGATGATTATGATGATGATGATGATGATGATGATGATGATGATGATGATGGGGAGGAAGATGATAATGATAATGATAATGACGGTGGTGGTGATGGTGATGAATGTGCTTGTGGTGATGGAGAGTATTTTGATGATGATTGGTGACAATTTGATGATGATGGTGATGATGATGATGATGATGATGATGATGATGACGAGGATGATGATGATGATGATTTACAATGATGATGATTTTCAATGATGATGATGATGGGAGGAGGAGGATGATAAGGATGATAACGATCATGATGATGATGATGAAGATGATGATGATGATGTTAATGACTACGGCAATGAATATGATCATGCCAAAACAAATCATTCCACCAAATTTTAATAAAATTGTATCCCCTCTCTGATAAAACACCACAAAAAAATTATCATCTTACCGGTTCCTGCAAGCCCAATCCATTGATTCCTGGAATAAACGTGGATGTATTAGTGCCATCAGTGTGAATAACATCAACAAAGAGTGCATCTGTCTTGTCTAGTCTGCAGTCTTGATGAAGATCAAGGCCGTGGAAGCTTGGACCAGCAGGATCCATAGCTGTAAATGAAAAAAGGGAGGTTTCATAAGGCAAAAAAAAATATTTTCATAATTATACCAAAAGTGACTTTTGGGGGTATACAAACTCATTTTTCCCCTACAATTTTACTGTAATGTTCT
The DNA here is from genome assembly GCA_036244855.1 of Temnopleurus reevesii. Taxonomy (NCBI): domain Eukaryota; kingdom Metazoa; phylum Echinodermata; class Echinoidea; order Temnopleuroida; family Temnopleuridae; genus Temnopleurus; species Temnopleurus reevesii. Next base: position 30,244 of record BQKZ01002919.1, on the reverse strand, counting down.
TTTAATTTAAGTGTAAAGCAAGAAAAAAAAAGAAAAAAGTTCAGGTTAGGCCGCTTTCAGAGGGCTGGTCAGCTGAGGGTATCCAAACAATTTTAGGGGGATGAAATGAAGAAGAAATAAAATTGTATGTTGCTGGATTTTTAATATGTTAAAGCCCGTGTATAGTTTTGGTAAAGATTAAAGAAATGTGAATTTGGGGGATATATACCATGACATATAGTTTGTATACACATTTCAAGATCATAGCATAATTTTCTACGAGCGAATTCTTTTGAAAATNGCAATTTTACTGATTACGTCCCTAGATAATTCATTCTTTTTTTCTCTAATTTTGTCCTGTAATGATGTAACAAGGTCTCAAGATTGAGATGCTGAACACAATATATGGTAAACGCATGCGATGATGATGATGATGATTGTGATTGTTATTTATTCATTTATCTATTTATTTATTTTTTTATTCATTCATTGATCAACATTTTAGCAGCATGCCCTCAAAACAAGATGTTGGTATCACGAGGGGTCCTGCCATTATGATCAAGATGAAGATGGTGATGAAGGTGATTATGGTGTTGAAAATGGTGATGATGATGTTGTTGATGATAATGATGATGTTGATGATGATATTCATGAGAATAAGGATGATGATTAGTGACAATGATGATAATCATTGGGATGATGATGGTGATGATGATGATGATGATGATGGTGATGGAGATGATGATGATGGAGATGATGATGAATATGATGGTGATGATGATGATGATGTGATGATAATGGTGACAGCAACAATGATGATGATGATGATGATGATGATGATGACAATGGTGATGATTATGATGATGACGACAATGTCAACGAAAACAATGATGATGTTGATGACGATGGCAATGAATATGATCATGCAAAAAATAAATCATTGCACTGAATTTGTTACAAAAGATTATTTCCCCTCTCAGATAAAAAAAGAGAAATTATTATCTTACCGGTTCTTGTAATCCCAATCCGTTGATTCCGGGGATAAATGTTGATGTATTAGTACCATCGGTATGGATGACATCAACGAAGAGTGCATCTGTCTTGTCCAGTCTGCAGTCTTGATGGAGATCAAGGCCATGGAAGCTTGGACCAGCAGGATCCATAGCTGTAAAAGGAAGAAAAAAGGTGTTTCATAAGGCAAAAAAATATATATATATATATAATTATACCAAAAGTGACTTTGGGGTTATACAAACTCATTTTCCCCTACAATTTTACTGCAAGAAAAAGTTCTTATGATTTAAGTGAAAAGCTAGGAAAAAAAAGAAAAAGGTTCAGGTTAGGCCGCTTTCAGAGGGCTGGTCAGCTGAGGGCATCCAAACAATTTTAGGGGGATGAAATGAAGAAGAAAAAAAATTGTATGTTGCTGGATTTTTAATATGTTGAGCCAGAATTCATTTGAAGCCCTGAATATAAGCTAGCTGGCATCGAGCTACCCTCGTTAGCTGCGTGATGGTTGAATCTTACCTGTTATACGACCAAATCCTGACAACTCGGACCCTGCATAGCCAGCGGTGTGGGCCCCTAGACTGTGACCGATGGCATGCATACTGGACAGAGGTGCCTTGAAGATTCTGTTCAGCTTACGGGCCAGGATGGCAATCTCCCTGCCGACCACTCGGGTGTTCTGTACGCTTGTGTCGTAGATGTCCAATGAACCCCCACGCCAGTCTACCATGATTACGTTGACGTTATCCTAGGAGAGTAAAAGAAAATCAAAATGAAAATGAAAAGAGAGTTTCAAACATATCAAACAAAGATATTGGTCACAACTTCGTCATGTCCACAGCTTTGTCAAGTCCATTACTTTAACAGCAAGTGCAATTCTTGATGAAATATCCCTGTTTCTTATTGAATTTCAAAGAATAGTTGTCAAGAGGTTCGCTTATTTATATATTTTTGGGATTGCCTGTAGTGTTATTTTTTTGCTATGAACGTGAATATATTGTACGACCCCACCCTATAACATTCTCAGCCAATTTGGCAATTCTGCCTAAGACAAATCTGCTCAACTGGGAGGAATGTCGATTTAAAAGACATAAATTACGTACATGTGTGCTTGATGTAAACCAACAAGCTGGTTTTGACCTTGAATAGGTAATTTAATTTAACTTTAAATGTCGATTTCACAGACAGAAGTAGTTCACACACATAGCAGAAACATCAAGGTATCAGAGGCTATGACAGTCCTACGTAAGCTTGTACATGTATGTGCAGCAAGAAGGCGAGTTTGTACAAGACCTCTTTTTGCTTTCTCATCCTACACAAGGCGCCCAGCTAGTTTTTACAAGTCGCCTTCTTGCCTTTTCAACCAAAACAATTTTAAAAGTAAATCTGATTCCCAGAATTTAGAGAAATGAAACCGAAATATTTCAGAAACTATGACGGTTTTGTTTGTCACCTTCTCACTCTTTCATCCTACATAAGGTTCCTGGCTAAATTTTACAAGGCGCCTTGGCGAGTAAAACTCACCTTTACGCTGCACATATAAGCTTCCGTAGGACTGTCGCAGTTTCTGAAAACATAAAATCCCATCTCTAAGTGGGAACCGTACAAGACACTTACATTATCGAGAATAACATTCTTCATTTTGATGAAGGCCGATTTATGCGTGTTCTCAATCCAGCCATGGATCACGAATTTGGTCGGGTTTCGGTTGTTGAAGTTTGAGATGTCGATGGAGCGTACATCCCTCCAGTTGATCTCCTGAGCCTGATCGCGGTTGAGACGGGTGAAGAGATAGAACCGGGTGTTGATGTCCTCCGGGGAAGACATGTCGAGGGTGTGACACGGTAGGACGTTGGAGAAGCACCCGAAGTCCCGCCCGAAGCATATCTCGGTGCTCGGTGGAGCTGCAAGGGAGAACAACAACAATAATAACGGTGATGATAATCATTGCAATAATGATGGTGATGTTAATCGTCACAACATTATGATGAAGAAGATGGAGGATGATAATGAAGATGATGATGAGGAGGGGAGGGGAAGAAAGAGCAGAATGATACAGAAGAAGAGGAGGAAGAAGGGGATGGTAAGAATGACGATGATGATGAGGAGGAGGATGAGGATGCTGATCTGCTGATGATGAAGATGAGGAGGAGGATGTCTGGACGAGGAGGTCTGAAAAAGGAGGAAAAAGAGCAGGTAAGTGGTTTGTGATGATGATGATGATGATAAGACTATATTTTATAATTGCGACAAATATTTGAAACAATATAAGACATTACCTTAGAAAGGTATACAGTCGGAAAAAAAATATATATGATACACATACTTAGGAGATGTAACGAAATAATCGCGCAAATGAATTTAGAATTAAACTATACGAAAGCCTTTTACGAAATCCCTTTCTCCTAAAGTTTGACCTTTAAAATGTTAATTTTTGCGTCATAGATTTTAATACTGAAGTCATCGTGACCACTTCCCCGAACCTGTCTGAAAATACACACCCTGACGTTTTATTGAGACGGGTTATAATTTATATTAGTCATAACCTTTGAGAAAATTTATGGCATTTATAGAGTTTTGAGACTCCAACAGGTTTGACTCTGACCCAAATATCAGCACATCTCTGGATAAAAAAAAAATAGGGACCACTGATGTGCTATTAGTAAACCCGCCTATTGATAAGTGGTCCCTAACTTTTTGGTAGTGTATTCTAAGAACTGTCTCTGCTTAAGAAACTATTTAATACTACACGTTAGGAATGAAACGACTGATAAAATGATTGACATTGTCAAAAGAACTTTTCTTCCAAGTGTTCCATGATTTTTTTTTGTATGGACGTATGGCTATTTTAGCATAGATTTTACAGTCTAAGAAAAACTTCCAACCAATCACAACAGTCCAAGCGGTAAATTTCTTGCATGCCAGAATACAATGCCTTTGTATCAAGGTATGAAGGTGCAATGAGCATGATGAAGACACCTAACTAAAAGACTGGACCGTCACAGATACATGTGGGTACAATCTGTGTATCAGTGTACACTTCATATAGAAAGGTAATTACGAGCCCAAAATTAGCGTATAACTGTTAATCATTGCCCCTCGAGTCTGAAAGTTATCCAAGACGGAAAGGGATTAGGGGCACCCTAATTAGCATATAACTGTGAACCGTTATATTAGTATTTCGGGGAAGATGATTAAACGCTTCAGGATTGTGACACAATATTTCTCCAGACGATCTGTTCGAACTAAAACAACTCGTGTTCGACAGCTGGTCAACAATTGCATGAAATGTCTATCCTCTTCTTGCTAAGACGTGTTAACTTCTTGTGCCACCCTCTTAACGTATGTGGATACGTCTATGTTAAGAGAATGATTAAAAAAAAAGTAATGACGTCTCAGCAAAAAGTGGGTAGCTAAGACCATTTCGTGCAATTGGCCCCAGGTCGACAATTGGGAGAATCCATGCGCTACACTGTAAAAACGTGGATGATAGATTTTCCACACTGACTCGGCGCTTCTAGCACTAAAACTGATGAGGATAAACTGACAGAAATGGTTTTAACTTCTTATAGTTATACATTTCGGTGTTTGAAATTACAAAAAGTGAATTCTATTTTGGTGTAACATTAGTAACAATCACTCTATTTCATTTCTGTACAGTTCTAACATTTTTTAGTGTTTGTACAATATAAACGATATATAAATCATGGAACTTGTTTATATATCCATGATTAAATTAACACTGGGTTTTATTATGTAGTACAGTTATATAAGTCATATATATATGATATCGTTTTTATTTTTGTTCAATATCGTATTCCTTACTCTTTCACTCCCCACCATAGCTGTATTGAAAGTGGCTTTGAAGCTACAACTATGAATATATCACGATCTTTAAAAGATAATTTAGTAGTTGTTGTGCCCGGGGACATCGCAATCTCAGTGAACTGAATCCCAATGTCACCTATTAGACACAAATGTAAATTTGAGAAGACAAAACAATGAAATTAGCCGATTGACAATAATAACTGTACATTGTTCTATTCAGGGTCCTTCTGCCGATTGATAGAAGTTTTGCCAAGTTCAAGAATCGATACCAAGAGGAATTTCCTCTATCCCTCTCACCGCTCCCTCCCCTTCTCATATTTTAATTTTCCGTCTTGGCACCCTTCGAGGCAAAACCTCATTTCGTCCGTATTCTCAAGAATCGACGGTTTATTTAAAGGGTATGACCATAGTTACAATTTCATTAAAACGTGTTCTTCTACTAGTATAGAATGTATATGATATGGGGCCTGTAACATAAAAGATGCAATTAAACTTACAATAAATATTTATCGCAAGTCTATGGCAAAATGTGTACCAAAGAGATGCAATTAATTGCAAGATTAATTGCATCTCTTTTATGATACAGGCCCATGATGATATGTCAGGATTTCTTTGTCCTCATGCAACACTTGTCATCTCGCTTGTGTCAGCTCACTAATGGAATAAGGAAATTAGTTCATGTGGAAATAGTCTGAAAATATCTTTATTATTATTATTATTATTCAGTATTTTTATCAATATTGTTATTAATTATTTTTATCAGTATTATTGTTCTATTAGTTTTCATTTTTATATTTTTTTTTCTCGCTTCCTCGTCAGCTAAACGTTAAACGTTCCACCCTCCTTTATTCCTAGATATCACCTTGCCATCCCCTCCCCACCCTTGTCCTTGGTCCGCCCCTGGAATTGATTAGTGATGAAAGTGCATACATCAGTTTGACGTTATCCCACTTAGGGTAGGTCCTCAACCCGTTTTTTGGTTTAATGCCAGTATTTGGCTCTCGTTCATAGAGAAAGAAGTACTTTAAACTTTGTGAGTTCCAAGGCGTTCTTCAAGTCAAGAACGTCAAAAGAAGATCTATCCCAAGATATGAAACGTGTTCAATAGGAGCAGAAAAATCAGAACAAAAGATTGACATCTAATAAGAAAGTTATGAATGTTTGAATATTTAGACAAATTGGCAACGCCATAGGTGCACAATTGACCAATAACATGTTGTTTAAAGCCCAAGTACAGTTTTGGTAAAAGCTAATATTTTTATCACCAAATTTTGTCTTCAAATCTACTTAAAAAGAAACATGATATCATGAGCATGTTGTACAA
>BQKZ01002919.1:0-10202 GCA_036244855.1 Temnopleurus reevesii | reverse complement strand
GGGGTCTCAAAATATAAGGAACCCTGTGAAACGTGGGGGGGGGGGACTTCCACAAAAGTTGACGTCCTTTACTTGGATTAATTTGTAAAAGATTGACAATGATATTGAGCTTGATGGGCACGTAATTCGAAAGACATTAACATTTTTAAGGACGTCAAATTGGCGTCATTTTTTTATTTTAAAAAATCCTTCATGATTTTAGCCCGAAATTTGCAACTCATTTTTTTTTTAATTGTATCGAGTTGACAAAAAATAATGAAAAAACTTTTGCATGAGACTAAATAGCTTCTTAAATACGTCATCTTTGGGCCACCATTCACACAAAATATTGTATATTAGATAACGCATTAGTATTTCCCAGGGTTCCATAATATTGTGTATTCTCAGGAGGGTTTACAGCATGTTACTAATAGACAAAATTTAGGATCTAGGTCACGGGAATGAGAGGGTAACCCGAAGAAAATGTGGAAATTCGATCGTCATTTGAAGGTTAAGGTTAGAATGGTTAAATGTAAAACACTCACTTTCAATGTGATATCTCGTTTTGAAATCGGGGCGTGAGAGGGGTGTGAATTCAGGAGGATGGAGTGACGTAGATACTGAAAAGTGGAACGAACTTTCATGGGAAATTGCAAGAAATGTCCCATCTACACGTGATTATGTGGTATGCATTTTCTTATGGCGTAGCCAGGGTTCCCTTTTTCCTTCTTGATAAGGGGGAGGGTGGTCGGGGTCCTCATACGAGATTTTTTTCGCAGCATTGGATGCAGTATTGGGCACAGATAGAGCCTGTTTTAAAAAAAATATTGCACCCCGACCACATTTGCTCTCTCAAGTAGCTGACAAACAAACAAACGCTGAAGAACAAATTTTAAAGAATAAAGGAAATTGTCAAGAAAATTGGCGCCCCATTACTTAAATCAAGGAATTAGTAGAATAGAACACTAATAATTCCTTGCTTAAACAAGCAAAGTTGCGCTCATTGATTATTTCAATTTTGTGCCGCCAATTTCCTCTACCTATGGGAACTATAATTATGACAGCCCCTATAAACACTCTATAATGCACCCCTTTTGTTTAGAGTGAAAAGTGAAATGGATTATCTCTTTATAATTCGTTTTCATTTCACATCATGTCTCTTGATGCTGATTGAGAAAGCATATTGTTTGAAGTCAGAAACGACTGCTTTATAAATCAATATAAGTGTGCAAGGGTACAATATTTTTTTTTGAAAATAACATTATTTTCCGATGAAAAATATTTGGTGCCGTTCAGTCTACATTTTTTTTTCAGGATGGACACGTGTTTCTGTCTCACGTGTCTCATAATAACAACATAGTTCAAGTTTACTATACGATCCCTGGTTCAAGGGATCAGACGAACATGAACTCGACATTGAAAAACAATACACAACCCCGGGTTAGCAAATGACGCAGATCTCTGTAAAGGGGAACTTAACCCAGACATTGATGTGCTGTCGGTGAATGAAGAAGAATAAGATGAGCAAACGGTGCAAATTTGAGCAGAATCCGAGTTTCCATTCACAAGTGCTAAATTTTCACCCCCATGGACTCGTTAAATTGACAACTAACAGGCACAAAATGGCTGCGAACATAGTGAATTGTCCATTCACTTTCTACACAAAATTTCACATTTTTCACATTTTTGGGGGAAAGCAGACAAAAATCTGGGGGGGGGGGATTTCGAAAAACTATGATCCATCAATTCTGCAAGCAATCGAGAAAGAATGGCGGTGATTCTTCATTAGATGTATGATACTGATCTATTTTAAAAAAAAATAAAGTCATGTAAGTAAATGAGGAGTATATAAGTTCTCCATATATGACATCACAGATTATGCCAAAATTGCCAATTCACGGATGCCCATCAAAGGTAGAAATGGAAACTTTGAAAATTCAAAACTTATCTGATTGTGCTCAATTTTTTAAAGTTTGATCATCACATTTTTCTTCATTCACGTAGGTCTACAGCACATTAATATCTGGGTGAAGTTCCCCTTTAAAGGCCCAGTCGCACCTTCGCCAATGTCTACCCAGCGACTGAATTTTGACATTTTGGAAGACGCTCTGTGGGCGTAAAATTACAGAGGGAAGACACTTGACCGAATACCGATGGTGCAAGCTTTCAGCTGGCACTCTGCACACGAAAGCGTAAATTTCAGGCTTTTTCCTCCGCATTCTTGTGTTCACTGAACGTTTCTAAACGCTGGGCATACGTTGGCTATAAACTGATATTTTGTGATTGTTCATATTTCGAGGACAGTCGTGTAGATAATAATAATAATAATAATGATAATAATTGCACATTTATATTGCGCAATTTCTATAGGAATATACTCAACTGCGCATAACAAGCAATCATAATAACATTAAACAATAGTAGTAAAGAACATGTAAAATAACAACTTAAATCTACTCAAAGGTAATGAAGAATAAATCTCAACCACTACGAATTGAAGCAATAAACAGAGAGCTCTATGAAGTGCTGCAATCATGCGCTCTTATATGCATCTTAGGAGTGCATCCGGGTGGCGGAGGGGCGAATCCCGAAAAAAAAATATTGTCGAAGAAGGGAAAATGAAATAGTAAAAGGGCGACACTTGTCATGCTTGTGAGGGATTTTTGTTGTTATTGCTTATATCAGCTCGGCGGTGGAAATGTATAACTATCTTTTACTTTTTCTTTTTTGGCTCGTCAGAAAATTTGTCCAACACATTTCAACACTTTTTCAAAGACATTTCAAACACTTTCAACATATTTTCAAGTGCACATCTGGCTACGCGCCTGCATTATCATCATCATCATCATCATCATCATCATCATCATCATCATCATCATCATCATCATTATCATCATCACCATTACCATCATCATCATCATCATCATCATCATCATCATCATCATGACCAGCGTCATCATCATCATCATCACCATCATCATCATCATCATTATCGTCATGATCATTAGCATCACCACAATCATCATCATGATAATTATCATCATCATCATCATCACCATCCTCCTCCTCCTCCTCCTCCTCCTCCTCCTCATCATCATCATCATCATCATCATCATCATCATAATTACCATCATCCTCATCATTATCACCTTCCTCATCATCATTATCACCATCATGATCATTATCATCATCCTCATTATCATCATCATCATCGTCATCATCATTATCCCTATCACCAACATCATCGTCGTAATAATCATCATTATAATCATCATTCTCATCATCATCACCACCTGATCATCATTACCATTATTACTACTACTATTATCATCATCCTTATCATCAACTCCATCATCATTAAAATAATTTTTGCCTTATCCCAACATGGATAAACACTGATTGACTGTCAATCCGTGTTTATCCACGTTGGGATAAGGCAAGAACTATTTCAATTATCTATCTACCCAACACAAAAAATCATTCAATTGAAACTTCATCACCATCATCATCATCTTCATCATCATCATCATCATCATCATCATCATCATCATCATCGTCGTCATCATCATCATCATCATCATCATCATCACACTGATCAATTATGTCATGATTGATATTTTCAAAATTCATAAACATCGTTTCATATGATTTTTATCGACTTAAGCAATCATGCGGCTCACCCGTCGAATTTGTCGCTCTACATAACCCCAAAACAACCCAACAGGGGGGAAGTTGTAAATCATCACGACCGACAAAATGAGTAATTTCAATCACGCTTGTTTTGGGTCATTTTAATCCCCACTGAAAACTATAATTACTCATAAAGTTACCAGAATAGAACAACAGGGGCATCGTGTGTGTTCTTTATATTCCGTTTATTTTGGGGACTCATGAATTGATAATATATGCAAAATATTTAGAAATTGAAGAGAATAAGCAGTAAAGTGATTTTTTTTTTGGGGGGGGGGGTGGAGTAGGTAATACGTCGGCCAGAAATTTGGACTACACAGGCAGGAGGGGGAAGGGGGAGGGCTATCCGCTGGTTGTTGGCATTCATCAAGATAGGGAACATGTATTTGTTTACTCCGAAAGCTTGAATTAAAGTCCGAACACGCAAAACTACCAAAATGTTCGATATACATTTAGAAATAAAAACAGGTGCAATATTGCACCAGCATCCTTTTGGGTGCGATATTACATTTCGTTCAGAAAGGTCTGTTTGTATGAGACTAACGAACACAGGCCCGAAGCTCTCGAAAGGATGATGCCGTTTTAGTCCTGGCAGTTGCAGTAAACTGGCATATTAATTTTTATCTGCATCATTTATTTTTTGTTTTCCCATGGAGTAATAAATTGAAAATATTCAGTCGTCCACGATATATTCATTCACAAAAAAGTCATATGAAATTAATATTTTCAAAAATCTAATTTTGTGGCGAAAATAGTCAGAGATGACCAATAGCCAAACAATACAAAGAAGCAGGATTTACTTTTTTTTATACTGTCCCACCGGGCCGGTGGACACTATGCTCATTGTGCAGTAAGTTTATTGGTTGATAACTTGTTTGAAGCCCCGGTTACATTGGGCCCCTAAAGCAATACGATTCAACACGACTCTTTGTTCTGAAGCAATTAATTGTAAATTAACAAGGAGTCGTGTTGTAAAGTTTCGTCTGAAACCTTGCAGGCCTGTGAGGTTTCGTCTGAAACTGTACATTTATGTAATAGCTGTCGAGTTCCCTGCGTTCTGATTGGATAAAACCATACAGAGATCTTTTCTCCGCATATATGATAGGTATGTCTGAATAATGACACTTTGTCCCTTAAACTTGCAACCTTACATCGATGCAACCGTCGCAGAAACGAAACCTTACATATATGTATAGTTGTATGTATGTATAGTTTCCTGCGCTGTGATTGGTTAAAACCTTACAGGCCTGTCAAAAAAACCTTACATATATGTCATCGCAGCATCTATGCACATAATGGCACTATCCGCCCGCCATAGTATGATAGCTAAATAGATAGATAGATGGATAGATAGATAGATAGATAGATAGGTGGATGGATAGATAGATAGGTATATAGATGAATGGATAGATAGATATATAGATAGATAGATAGATGGATAAATATATAGATAGATGGATAGATGAATAAATAGATAGATAGATATATGGATGGATGGATGGATGGATAGATAGATAGATGGATGGATGGATAGATAGATAGATAGATATATAGATAGATAGATATCTCACGTATTCTCTCTCACTTTGTAGTATACGTCAGTATCATGCCCCTCACTCCCTCCCAGGTGTGTCCCCCTTCTCTCTCTGATCTCCCTTCCCCAGCTCACTTATTGTCTCCCATTTCGTTGTATACAGCGGTATCATGCCCCTCCCTGCCTTCAGGGAACCTCCCCTTCGCCTTCTCCCTCACCTATCTCATATATAATAATAATAATAATGATATTTAGTTTTTATATAGCGAATAACACATGGCAATGGCATGTCGATCCCTATGCGCTTACAGAGCATAAAAAGAAATAACAGTATGGATAACATAGATCTGCTTTAAAAAGCAAGAAAACACCGTACATCTGATATTGCACTGGGTTCATGGACATGCAAATTATTTGTTGAGCAAGTACTTCTTAAGCATAGCCTTATACTTATCTAAATCGGAAATATTTCTCAGGTAATTTGGGACCGAGTTCCATAAAACCGAGGCTGCATATTATCTCTTACTTTGTTGTATCTCTGTATCATGTGCCTTCCCCCCCCCCCCCCCCTAACTGGTAGCATCTCTCCCGCCCAAATCTCTCTCTGTATTCCTTATTCTCACTTTATCTTCATGTATCCCCCCTTCCCCTTCTTCCCCCCCCACCTCTCTCTATCTCTCTCTCTCTCTCTCTCTTGTTCTCTCTCTCTCTCTCTTTCTCTCTCTCCTTCTCTCCCCCTACCCAGTCTCTATCTCTCCCTCCCTTTCCCTCACTCACACTCTTCCTCCATTTCTCTCACCCAATCTCTTCCCTTCTTTCTTTCCTTCAATGTTTTAAATCTTGTTCTTCCTTGCATAAATTACCCTTTGGGGGGGGGGAGTTCTTGAACCTTTGAGTGAATGGAGGTGCATATGCAACTCTCAAGCTCGTTCAACTTCAAAGAAAGCACTCATATACTGGATTTCTGACATTTCACATATTTAATATTTACTTTGTACAACCACATAAATATAAACTTCTTGATAACATAACACAATTTTGAAATCACCATGATCTATAATCTGCATTCAACCACATTCTAAGTGTGCAGTGGGGAGCCCGGATGGGGGGAGGGGGGTGAGGCGGGAATGGCAAAGTAACAACTTGACCTTCTCGGCTTAGCTGACTACTAAAATAAAAGCTTGTATACAGCATCCCTCTGAAAAATAAAGATCTTCATATGCCGTCTGCCCCACTCTCACCAATAGGTAAGAGAATAGATCAGGAACTGCATAATCTTATCTAAATAGGGAGCAGAATGGATGAGGATTGCTTTTTATTTTTACCCCTCATGGTGAAGGCAATACAGTCTGAGAGATTTATCTACAGTTACGTATGTAGACAACATAAGCAGCCTATCCTTCAGATTCCAGCCCCCTCCCCTTCCCCTCCCTCTCTTATTTTGGAAAGAAAATGGGCTTATAGTAATTAAGGACATCTGAACTTTTGCTTTTCAGCTCAGCCAAGTTCTGGAACGTCAAGTTTTTGCTGCCAATACCTCTTTCAAATGAAACTCTTGTGCTCATTGTGGCGATAACCACATTACACAAGAGAAAAGCATTGAAATGTATGACCAGGGCCCTGTAACATAAAGGTTTGCGATTAATTGCTAATCTGATAGCGATTGATATCAATCTCAAGTCTATGGCAAATCATGTACTAAAGTTGGCAATTGATCGCAAAATCCAATAGTGATTAATCGCAAACCTTTATGTTACGGGCCCCAGGGCGGTGATTCACCAAGAATTTAAGAATGCCTTTAAGAACGACTGGTATCTGTTCTTTTGGGCAATGACTCATAAAATTACTTGTATTTAGCTCAAGACCTGATACCAGTCATTCTGAAAGTTATTCTTAAACTCTTTCGCAGTTTGGTGAAACAACAACCAGGAGGATATTTCAGGATTATAAAAGATCTCTATTGCTCTCTTCAGCTTCCATTTGCACTGGTGACTAAAAATTTATCTGACATTTATGAATTTGTATCCATTTTCTTCAAAATGGTGATTGAACAGTCAATGGGTGACTTCAAGTACGGTGTTCGGTGTTGGTGTTGGTGTTGAGAGAGCAAAACGGTCCGTAAACCGAGCTCCAACACCGTTGGTCAGTTTACAAAAGTGATACAGAAACGACCGGAAATATGTCAGAATATTGCGAGGTCTACCCCAAACACTGACAGACTTCAAGTTTGGTGTTGAGGCTGGTGTTGGTTTTGCTGCAACACCAACACTAGCGTTCAACACCGTACTTGGACCACAACAGGTTAAACGGGGAGGAATTCAAAGTCAAACAGGAAAGAGGGAGTTTTTGGAAAAATTAATTCAAAGTGGGAGAGTTGGAGTCTTTGTGAACATCAAGTCAGAAATCAGAGATATTTAAGGCCAGATAATGATTTGTTGACTTTGACCCTTTTCACATCTAATGCATTAAACCACTTTCTTGGAAACTAGTTTAGAAGGAACTAGTTCAGCTGGAGTATCTGAACCCAGGTATTCATCGTCACAGCAACATAACCACTTTAAGTGAATTGGACTTGAAGTACTCTTCGTGAGCGTGGAGATGTAAACACTCTAAAAATGGCTGTCCGAACTGGTTCTGGAAATTAATTTATTGAAAGCCACTTTCGACAAGGAGACGTGAATGAGGTTTATACTGGCTTTGCTTATATACATGTACTTACATACAATGTACAGTGCAAGTCAGAATTGTTTGTTTCCTCTTATCAGTTTAAAGATCAAGGACATGTGATTACAGGGAGATTATTGAATCACATCCTTTATCTACTCTTTAGAAGTTCAATGTAATAAGAGGTACCAGAATATTCTGACTTGCACTGAAGATTTCCAGCATGCCCTTGGATAGGGCATAAATTGTGCTCAGATATGGCACTTACGTCCACCAACATATCCTCCATATCTTGTCTAAGCATGGTCCAAAGTCTGTGCACTGTCAAAGTTGCTGTATCCTTAGAATCTATCCAACCCTTGAGGCTGCTAAAGCTGCAGTGTCTTGGCTACCATTTTGCTCTTGAACTTTGTACTGCATCTGCTCAGTCGAAGGGCAAGGTAAACAGTGCTTCTTGCTATGAATGATGCTGTCTTGTAAGAATCTTTCAAATTCTTCATCAGAGCTGGTCCACCATCCCCTGCCCTTTAACTTTGACCTCCTCCTGCCATATATCTTGTATTCACACAACACTCCAAGGTTCAAAGTGCAATTTACCACTTTTACCCTTTATGCATCAGCACAAGACACACATTGCATTTTACAGCAGGCAATGTTGCTTTACACTTAGAATCCACTATTTCCATGAGTTTGGTGAAGTTGGAGCTGCTCCAACAGCTCCTGCCCCTAAACCTTGTAATGCATCTCCGCCACACCCTTTGTCTAAGCGGGATACTCCAAGGTTTGAAGTGCAGTTTACCACTGTAACTCTCGCTACATCCTTAGAATCCCCCAATCCCTTGGGTTTGCTGCAGCTGTAGCCTCTCCGCCATCTCCTGCTCTTGTACTTTGTCTTGCGCATCCTTCTGCATCTTCTCCATCTTCTCTAGTGTGACTGACTTGAGCGGGAGCAGTTTGGGCTTGCACAGGACCATGGTAGGATGGTCCTCTTGGTAGACCAGGCCTTGCTTTGGCAGCACCTCTTTGAACTGGTTCTTGTTGTCAGGCATGATTACAGTTGATCTGGGACCAAGAAGATTTTCTGACCTATTACACTGCGGCTTGATAGTTTCTAAGACTCCTTCTGAAGAGGGTAGAGCTTTTGAAGGTAGTCCTGTTTAAAAACAAAAACAAAGGTATATTAGAAATCTATTCATAGTCACCATGTATAAGGATATAATGAACTGTCCATGATATAGATGCAGCAATATTTTATTGAAATGGTGGCTATTAGAGAATTACATGTACTAAAGCATGAGCTTTTATAATTCCACTGTGACATACACCCAGATGAATGATTCTATTTTGAAAGTAACATGAAATAATAGATACCTGTATTTCAGAATAAATGCATATTCAGAAATTCCCCTAAGCTGTGGTCCAGATTAAACATGATTTTGCTATTATTTGAACATGTACAGTATACACATTCGACACTTCACAAAAGCTTCATCCATTT
This sequence comes from Temnopleurus reevesii, assembly GCA_036244855.1. Lineage (NCBI taxonomy): Eukaryota > Metazoa > Echinodermata > Echinoidea > Temnopleuroida > Temnopleuridae > Temnopleurus > Temnopleurus reevesii. The sequence continues at coordinate 837 of BQKZ01002919.1, read as the reverse complement.
TTGTTCAGTAAATACACAATGCATCACAAATTTCATTTGGTGATGTAAGGTAGATTTTGCGGCATCAAATACATACTAATGAAGGAATCATTTTACACCATCAGCTATGTCAGGTTATATTCAGAGCATCAGCATAAAGTTCTGTCTTTCTTTATATGGCTTCACTACAAGAAATAGTTTCAAGAAACTTTAAATTAATTACCCGGTAAATACGTTAGAACATTTACAAAGTAAACCCCACTCCTGTTTGTGCTACCATTTTAAGGGGAACCAACCCTAGAATACCTTGTTCTAATTAAATGAAGGAAATAAGATGAACAAACTGTGAAAATTCAAAATAATTTGACAATCCATGTAATTTAAGAACAAAATGTTGACTGTATTATGTCGATGATGTTCGAATGACTAAATTTCCAAATTTCCAATCCATTCAAAAATTCAGAATTTTCATGTTCTCAAAGATATGATGATCTCTGCTGCTAATGGGGATCGATCCATGCAAATTTTGCAAAAATTGACAAAATCTCAGATATCATGTTGGCCAACTCCTCAATCACTCTGAGTCTACATACATTACAAAATTGTAATTTTTTCTCCTTTTTTTTTTGTCCAGAAAAGTAAACAAAATATTGGTCTTAAATTTGATAATAGTGTATTTTCATCAGTTGTGTATGTATTTTTAAAAGAATCATGTCGAGCCCATATTGTAAATATTTACTTTGGAAAAAAAATGTTTATAAAAAGTGAATGGGGAGCAAGATCAGGGGAGTTGTCTGCAAGTTCAAGTTAAGTAATGTCACAGATTGTTGCAAACAGCTTATGGCAATTCCAAAGAAA